>JAVQKC010046963.1:0-30144 GCA_036025475.1 Philypnodon macrostomus | reverse complement strand
TCAGGATCTCTGAGAAAATCCCCTAAAATCAGACTGTTATAGATGATAGCCCCGAGCCAACACGCTCCAACACAGAGCTTTGTCCTGTCCATTGTCACTTTGGTGTTATAGTGTAACGGGTCACATATGGCCAAATACCGATCAATTGAAATGAGCACAACGTTCCCCACTGAAGAGGCTGTTATTGTAAAGTCCACCATATAATACAAAGCACACACTTCACTGCCCAGAAACCAACAGGCCTCTGTTAGAATTATTTCAATTGGCATTAGCAGAAGACCCACAAGAAAATCCGAGACAGCCAGAGAGAGGATTAGCAGGTTGGTTGGAGTGTGGAGTTGCCTGGAAAGAAGAAAATTCAATGAATTAGAAAATGCAAAAAAGCACTGTATAAAACAGAAGCCTATTTAACAATGCTACCTAAAGTCAAAAAGATTGCTTTAAGATTATGAATGAATCTGTGCCTGAAGTGTGAGATGGAGATGATCACCAGAAGATTCATAGTCACTGTGAGAAAGGACATGAAAGAGAGCAGGCTGAACGACAGCAGAGCGTCTGACCGAGACGACTCTGGCTTTTTGCACGAGACGTTAGGAGTCTGTGGAAAGCACAGTTCAGTTGATGTTCCTAGGTCCTCCATGTTTGCCGAGACGTCTGTGGAAATTATTTCTGGATACTTATTTGGTCTGGCCTGTGAAGAACCCTCCCCACCCTCCATTACGTTTATGATCATTAGATTTCCATGTCACGCCCCCTAAAGGAGTAGAAAGAGGGCCTAATGTTCTGAGAAACCTTAATGGTGTATGGTGATTAATTACTAAGTCTCCTGCCATACACATACAGTTAGGGTGGTTGGCTTATAAGACTCTCTCATATATTTTGTTTATGTTTATATAAATAAAACATAACCACAAGGATAGCTTTATGTAAGAAGAACATGGAACTATCTCTACATGGACGTTTTGAAAGCGAGCTAGCTGTTAGCGCTAGCGTTAGAACAGCGAATTACAATGATACAATATTATGTAAAATCCTGGAAAGCATTTTCACAATCCAGTTTATACATATATGCAACATTTCTGGACTTTAACCCCAACTGCTAAGGCTAATGTCCAGCTTCAAGCTAAAAGTCCACTAGCCTAGTCTCACCATGGTTTTGAAAAGTCCACACAGGTTCACTGCTGATTATTGAGGCTCATTCTGCTCCAAGTGGATTTTTGAGGCTCATTCGGCTCCAAGTGGATTATTGAGGCTCATTCTGCTCCAAGTGGATTATTGAGGCTCATCCTGCTCCAAGTGGATTATTGAGGCTCATTCTGCTCCAAGTGGATTATTGAGGCTCATTCTGCTCCAAGTGGATTATTGAGGCTCATTCTGCTCCAAGTGAATTATTGAGGCTCATTCTGCTCCAAGTGGATTTTTGAGGCTCATTCTGCTCCAAGTGGATTATTGAGGCTCATTCGGCTCCAAGTGGATTTTTGAGGCTCATTCTGCTCCAAGTGAATTATTGAGGCTCATTCTGCTCCAAGTGAATTATTGAGGCTCATTGAGGCTCCAAGTGGATTTTTGCTTTCCGTTGTCTTTGTGGCGTTATATTATTATCTAACTCATTCTCTCTTCAATGACGTGACCAGGACGAACATGGCGCACTCTACTGGGCAAAGACATGACATGTACACAGACATAATATAGTAATATTGCCTTATAAATACAGTTTTATTTAATTTTATATTTGTAATATCAGTTATATTTCAGTAGACTACGTATACTGTTTTTACAGGATAGCTATTATTTATTAGCACTTTACTTCAACTGTTAATCCAATCAAAAAGAGCCTACGTGTTAAACTGACTCAAAGGCCGCACAGACTTGTTTTTGCCTCATTTTACAAGCTTTCTCAAAATATAGAGTTACCCTCTACAGCTCCACCATTCTTTTGCCCCTATAAATGATTTAACATGACATTAGGCCTACATAGCACATAACAATTGGAAGGTTTTCAGTTTTCAGGTTTCAGTTTATTTGTCATATGCACATTCAACACAGGGTCAAAACATGCAATGAAATGCTTTGGATCGGAAGAACCGTTAGACTCGCTAAGATACTCATGAAGTACTAATAACATGCAGTAATAGTACATGGTAAAAAGAGATAAGTAACAATATAATAAACATATAATAAAAAAGTACAATAATAAAGTAAAATCCAAAGGTGCAGTATGATTCAATAAGGTGTGAGTAGAGTATTTCACAGGTGGTAAAATACTTCAGATGAATTTGTATTGCACATGATATAGTATTGCACATACATGATACATTCAAATAGTGCAGCAGCAGAAAACATATTATGTAAAGTGATTTAGTTCAGTATTTGAGAGTTCAGCATTATTGAGAGTTCAGTATTATTGAGAGTTCAGTATTATTGAGAGTTCAGTATTATTGAGAGTTCAGTATTATTGAGAGTTCAGCATTATTGAGAGTTCAGTATTATTGAGAGCATTATTGAGAGTTCAGTATTATTGGGAGCATGCACAGACCCTAGATCAGGGTTGGGCAAACTTTTGGACTCAAAGTCCACATGGGCCGGTTGATGTTGTATTCTGAAAACATATGTTGATGTGGAGTTAACTGGTTACTGCAGGTTATAACAACGATAAATTGGCAATATTTTATCATTCAGAAATATGAGAAAACGCTTGGCGGGCCGGATTAAAAAGCCTTAAGTGTCCGCATGTGGCCCCCGGGCTGCAGTTTGCCCGCCCCTGCTCTAGTCTGTACATAATGAAAGTATAATCGATCTTCTTCATAATCCTGCACAGGTTTCAGGCTCATACACAGAAAACCATTACCTCATAGTTATTTCACTGTTCACTACGAATGATGCAAATAAGGCTGTTGTAAGTCTTTGATTAGATGATGAAATAGTTCCTCCTCAAAAGTATCTCACAAACACTCGACTGCATGTTCACTGCCGTCTGAGTCTGAAGTATCACTGTAGCCAATAGTAACGGCTTGTTTTCGGGTGACTGCATGACTCAGTGGGAACACAGCTGAGACAGGTGTGAAGAAAACAAGGGAAGGACCATGTCAACACGTGACGTCAAACAGTCTCAGAGCGCTCTCAAAGTCAGCAGCTTGGTTCAGCTAGTTCTATTATCAAGGGTGAAAGCTATGGGACCCTGGACACACTTACTTTGGCAAAGAGAAATGAACCTTGGTACAGTGATTCTCCACAGTGTACCCAACATAAAATATTATTATGACCCCACCCTACAACAAACAGGAAGTCGGCCATTTTGGATTGAAATGGTGACGTATATTTGACAGCCTCTAACTTGAACATACTTTCCCCGATTAGGCTCAAACCTGAAATACCTATTTACCCCCCGGCCCTGAACACATCTGACTAATATGATGGCAGTTACCCCTATAGCGCCCCCTATAGACTGAAAGAACAATGTTTTAAGGAATTTTACCAAATTTGGCAAAAACATTCTTCACAAACATCCAGACAATAATTGCTCGTTAACAATATAAAAACCCTTAGAAATCAAACATTCATGTCTGATTAAGGTGCCCGTTGGCACCAGTTGTGGCAGACGTATGGGGCCGCTTCACCGATATACACCTTGCTGTCAGGGAAGGCCTAGTTGATAGAAGGCCTACTCTATTTGACAGTAAAGGCTATTTTGAGTAATATTTAAAGAATGCACCATATACCTTTTAACTTTAACCCACAACCTTTTTTGATTCCAAACACTAAGCCCTGTTTATCACTGTCAAAACAGGAATTTGTTAAGGATAATGTTATATTGATGTGAATCATTGTCTATATTATATTACTGAAGGGACACGAACCTCACTGATGCCTACTCAATGTTTTTGTTGGGGTAAACAGATTTACCCTGATAAAAGACCTTGAACATCTTCTAGTACTGATGATGATATGTTATGTGCTATGTTTTTTCCAGTTGGGATACAGACAAAACATCAATGTATGGAAAGCTTTGTGCTGCTCGCAGACAATAAAAAGCACAACAGAGAATTTGAGGATAGAAAAGGGGGAGCTGCAGACCCATCTCTTAAAAATCTTTTTTGGAAAATTTGCATTGCCAAATTTGCATCTCAGGCCTTGTCAATGTCAGTACCAGAACGGCTTTTGGATTGTATTGCATTTAATTGATGGTGAAAAATGCTGTCTGCTTGAGACGGGACGACTGATGTTAATGAGAAGGTAAAGAGTGGTGCTTGGGCTTCCTGGTGATTTAAAAAAAATATATAAATATGGAGCTAGGGAATGACTGGCAGGTGACTTAAAGCTGCAGTGGGTGTTTAAATCGACAGAAGGCAAACTTTTTAACAGCAGTATAAGTGTTGGTAATTGGATGGGTAAATTTAAATCAACAGATCTCCTTTTTTCCTCTACGGCAGAGTCTTTAGCGTCTGGTATTCCCTCAGCGCTCACCGGGGATCTGCATGCTTCAGGTTTAGGGGCTTGTTAACATAACTTCAGTCAGACACTTACGTTTAAAGTGTATTTAAAGATTTAATTCTCACAGTAAAAAAAAAAGGAGAAAAAAAATCATTGAATGTGATTAATGCAGCAGCCCCTGTCACTATACAGGCAGAGGGGGATATAAACCAGTGTTTCACTACTGCCAAGGCAAAACGGCAGAGCTCAAATGTAAATAGCGGGAAGACAGAGACAGTAGAGCAGAGGGATTTTTGTGTTTTTAAAGCTTCAAAAAAAAATAAAAAACTGACTCAACCCTGCGAGACACCGCGACACACGCCGACATCGCGGGCCGCTTTCCCGCCTCTCTCTGTGCCTCAGTGGGCCTTTGATCACGCCCAAGCTTTTATGGAGAATGACTGGCGAATGCACCCGCTGCTGTCACTACAAATCTACCTCAGCGAACAGGAGTGGTGCGCTGGGGGGGGCACATGGGGCGCGGTGGTGGGGGCTCGTGCAGAGGTAAGGGGGGGGGAGCCAGCCAGCCAAGGAGAGCTGTGTGTGCAGAGAGCGCCTTTCATCTCGTCCTATCCCGACTCATGGGGGGCGCCACCTGCTCAAACATGCACTTGACTCCAGCTCCTTCACACCTGCGTGCGAGGCTTCGCCGTGCACAGCTGTGTTTTTGGACAACTTTACTGTGTGCTATACTGTAAGCTAGCGGCTATATATGTAGGTGTAAATTGATTCAATAATGAAGCATTTTTAAAACCACTGGTCACATACCACAGACTGGCCGATGGGTCTACAATATTCATGACAATTTTAGGCTGATCAGACATACATATTCTCCTCCTATACCACATTCAGCCTAATGACCCCCTCTGTAAGTGGCCATGTTATTGATTGATTGGTGCACATTAGACAGTTTATAACATGTATGTAATTTGAAAGAAGAAAATCACAATCATACTGTGCCTTCTGAAGTCATTACCTGAAGAGGCTATAGTGGCTGCAATTCCACACTGTAGAATTGTAGAATGTAGAACCTGTATTCGGACATTTTTGTTTTTCAAGACAAACATGCCATTGTCATTATGTGGCAGAGAAGAAGAAAATAATGACAGACGGGGACCCCTGGTGGAATGCTCTAAGCTAAGTACTTATTAACAGTATTTCTATTACTACATTGCATCTAATATGGTTTCTGTTGTGTTTTCTGTCTTGAGAAAGAACCAAGGGTATTCCTAATTCAGGTTTTGAAGCATTGTGTTCCATCTATCAAACACACCTTTGCCCCTCCCTGAACATCATAACTACATCATTCAGTTTCTATAACAGATATGGCCATAGTGTTAAACTTTGGATGTTAATCTGTCCAGACTCTATGGTGCTTAAAGAGGATGTACATTTTGCAGATTCATGAGGGAGCCTTGGCATCCACAGCATTCCACTCAAATTGATACAAACCAGGGTACACGGGTGGATGGCAGGGGCTATGTGTGGAGCAAGTGGATTATGAGCTCCGGTAATTGGCTGTCCAGAGAAGCCGCCCGGATATACCTGCGTGTGTGTATGTGTGCCCTGTCCGGAGTTCATCATGTTCTCATAACGGTCAGTTAGGGGTGTCCGCCTGGCTCCATCTCCTGTCGGGATTGTAAATGTTATTGATCTGACACATACACAGCAGCATCCATAACGAGAGCTGAGGCACTGCAGACACACACAGCCCCTGTCTACTCGTTAGCAGCCGTACACAACTTGTCTATACACATTATGCACATATCCGTGTAGCAACATTTGTGTCTATGGAACCGTATCAGAGAGGAGTGATGTAAGGAATATCAACACTAGGGTCAAAATGAGGGCTTTTATATGACTGGAATGCCACATAACAACAAATTATTTGTATGTGAAATTTTTGGGTTGAACTTTATTATGGTAATACTGATGACTGATTTTTGCCCACACATTTGACACTCACTGGATATTGCATCTTTTCCAAACCATGCTCTGTAAACTCCAGATAGTAGTTGTATGTGAAAATCCCACAATATCAATAACACTGAATGGTCCACATGGCACCAAGAACCACTACATGTTCAAAGTTTGTAAAATATTTTTATGGCTTAATTCAATGTAATGGGCTAAATAGTTATTTGAGCTCATAAACAGCACGCCTACCAAATAAAGTGGCCAGTGAGTGAATCAATATGTTGGGAAATTGTCCCAATGATGACCATTATCCAGGATGTATTCTTCCTCATGTCCAGACTTATAGGCCAGTTGACATTTTCTCAGTAGAGTCTGCATGGCCTCCCTGTGTTACCATGGGTTCTCTAAAGGTATGGATGCTTTCTCCCACCGTCCAAAGACATGCATGTGCGAACTGACTCTATTGCCCCTAGTGAATGAATGTGAGAGTGAATGGTTGCCTGTCAACATGTTAGCCATGCATGCAACAAACGTATACCCCACCAGGAACATGCATTGCTGGAAATGATGGATGGATGAACACATTAGTTGCAAATCTGGCAATTTAGAACAATAGATTAGATAGTGGGATGGCTCATTAATACTCCTAAGGCATTCACATTAAGCATCCATCTAGTTGTAGATAGATCCCATTGACACTGATGGAGGAGAGTGAAGGCTGGAGGGGCATACATATAGACTGTGGACAGGAAGGTTGTGTGTATTATAGTGTGAAGCCTGGCAGTGTGTACATCAACTTTAGTGTGTGTGTGTGTGCGCGCGCGTGTGTGTGCCATAGTCTGTCAGCCCGTGCGTCTCGTGTCAGGGCGAGAGGCGAGACATTAACAACTTCTGTCATTCTGCTGACAAAATGGTGGCAGAAGATTTCCCATGGTGCCCTGATGACTGCTGGCGTTTGTCAACAAGCCCTGTCACCGCGGCGATGAGGGGAAGGCAGGGTGGTGATGGGGAGGGAGATAAAGGGGGGAGGAGGAGAGATGGGGGAGAGATGGTGGTGACAGGCCCCGGACCCGTTCCCATGAGCACTGGGGAAAAGTGTGTGTGTGGATGTCAGTGTGTTCTTAAACTCCATACAAACTGAGGACAAGCATAAGAGTTTTAGCACAACAGTGAGGAAATCTAGGTGTATTATTTATAACATAATAATAACTCAAGCAATTCTTGATAGTACCTGTTTTTAGACTGACTGGACACTTTATTAGGCAGACCTACAGTGGCCCTATCAGTGGTCTTCGGCTGTTGTAGTCTTCAGGTTTTGGCATTTAGAGGGTCTTAAAGTAACCAGTTAATATCGCTCTATCATTTTGAATCTGGTTGTTTTTATTGACATCTCTCCCACAGAAATCCCACTCATTGGGATATGTTTGAAGTTGGTCTGGTCTGAAACCAGAGTCGCGTATAGCCCAAGATCAAAATGATCTGGTTTTGTTAAATTATTTACAAAGAACAGTTTTATCTTGCTATGTGAACTAATCAACTAATGAGTTTCAGAAAACGTTAATCAGATAAGTGTTGGGTAGGAATTATGGGACCACCTGTAAAGTTCAGACTAGAGTATTTTAATGCCTGTCAGTGGTTTCTTGAAGCCGACCCTCACTTTTGCATGAGCTCACCCTTCATCCACTGATCCCTTGGTCCACCATTTATATATAGATGGTCTTCCCACGATAGTAATACAAGTATGTGTGTGTGTGTTTTAAAAGGGGGAGGTAAGAGAAGGGGGGAGGCTGAAGTGGGAGGTGTGTTGTCTCTCAGCAGCTTTCATACATAGGCCGCGAAAAAACCAAAATGAGCTGTCACTGCAATTCCCAGGATGCCTTGCTGTTTAGCATAGCAGCAACAGCAGCAGCAGAGTGGTGTGTGTCTGTCTGTGTGTGTGGGCTGCTAACCTGATCAGCTAACTCTCTTTCACACACACATTTCTACACACACACTCTGAGATAATTAAGCAGAGCCGAAGTTCCCCCTGACGCCAGGCAGAGCTCATCTGCATTTTGGCCTCCGGCACGCAGTTAGGAGCAACGCCTGATGGAGGGAGAGATAGAGGGCAAGAGAGGAGCTAGGAGTTAGGAGAGAGGGAGCAGGAGAGAGGGTAAGGAGCCAATTAGCCAGCTGGATGGATGAGTGACTGACAGCACTCCTGACACGCTGCTGCTATCCGGGATTTTCACACACACATACACACACACACACACACACTGCCTCCATCTATCCCTGCACCCATACTGCTCCGGCCTCAGCACCTCACCTCCTCTGTAGGTGCTTCACGCTGGGCCCTTGTCTCTTGTTCTCACCTGCATCCTGCGCCCCACCCTCCAACCACATCCCCTGCAGGGAGAGAGTGTCCAACAAGCTTGTCCAATGAGAGATCCTGCTGAGATGTGAGCCCCGCCTCTTAGGAGCTGGAAAACTGAAAAGTTAAAGTTTGTTTTCCTATAAAGCATTCATTTTATTCAGCCTTCATTATCTCAGTGGTAGAGTGGCCCGTCCTATAACTGGGTTGGTGGTTCGAATCCCGCTCGAAACTGTGCATACTGTTGTTGTGTCCTTGGGCAAGACTACTATTATAAACAGCAAAAAATAAAAAATAAACTGTAGTTAGCATTTTGCCTTTTACCAGGCCAACTTCTACACATTCATGTAAATAGAGTTAATACGTTTTTTAGTGAATCGGTCATTGTCTGTTTGGTCTACAAACACAATCTAAGCACTTTGAATATCCCTCAGAATAAAAGATGAAATGAAACAAATAAAAGTAATGACCTGAGGAACACTTTCAAGTTACCTTTCCTGTTGAAGCAATGGTAAAAAAAAAAATCCGAAAATAAACCCCACAGATTCTACTCACCATCCAAATAACTTGAGAGATGAGGTGAGAGGTTTTGTTGGTCATGTCTTATGGGTACTATTCAGGATTCTAGGTTTGACAAAAACAAAAACATGATTGACAAAACCTCTACATTGCTCAAAATGGCCTTCACTGAAAACCAGACAGCTGAATGGAGATGGTGGGCAGCAGGCAGCCGCTGCACACTGCTGAGCAAGCACAATAATCAATCAACAAGGGACATCCAGGAGACACAAAGTTTTCAGGATCCCGAAGTTTAGTGGTGCGACTTCATTGTACTGTACAAGTATGTGTGTTTAATCTGTCTGAGTAGTCAATTATACATTATATTATACAATGTATGTATACGCATACTATAAGGCGGGAGGCTCCCAGGTTTAAACTAAGATGTCTCCTTGATGCATGGGTCTTCTCCAATCAGAGCCATCATAGGCCCATCACAGCCCCATCACAGCCCCATCGCAGCCCCATCACAGCCCCATCGCAACCCCATCGCAGCCCCATCGCAGCCCCATCGCAGCCCCATCGCAGCACCATCGCAACCCCATCGCAGCCCCATCGCAGCCTCATCACAGCCCCGTCACAGCCCCATCACAAGCCCATCGCAGCCCCATCGCAGCCCCATCGCAGCCCCATCGCAGACCCATCGCAGACCCATCACAGACCCATCACAGACCCATCACAGACCCATCACAGACTCATCACAGACCCAGCCCAGTCATGATAGTCAGTCCTTATCTATGAATTGTCCACAGCTGACATGAAATGTTCTGTCTTTACTGTACTGTCCTTGTACTTGTACTTAGTCAGGTCAATTTGCTGTTAGTCTCCACACGATAAGGCAATGTTGATTTCACATTTCACAGCTCAGTGCCACACTTAAATTATAGCTTAAAGGACCTTAAAGGACTATTATGGTATGTGTCTGAGGTTCAGGGGTAACCTGACAGCCAGGCGGTTAGGGGACCACATGCCCCAAGCAGCAGGTCCCTGGTCTAGGCCTGTGCTGCCTGGACCATTAGCTGTATGTCATTCTCCACAATCCTTACCTGTCTTCACAATCTGATGTCAAAAGTCACTCACACAAATGCATACTGCTTTTGTTATAGTGTTTTAGTTATTGTGCTTGTTTTAATTGCATTGTGGTGTGATAAGGAAAAACATGTGTGTATCTGAAAGCAAAATCTACACTTTTCTATATATGTAACAGCAACCATACACTGGACCTGTTCTTGAGCTTACTGTCACATCTTACTGTCTAAAGACATGGGCTGAGAAGATATAATATTAGGACTGATTACTACTATCCCATAAGTTAGACATATATGTTTTGTTTCTCTAATAAGACAATACATTAGTTTTTGTTTTATCATTGACATGCACAGTGACATGGGGAGGACTCCACTGTGAGATGAGTTCCTTAACAAAACAGAACCACAACTTTTATAGAGACATTTCATTTAAGGACATTACAGAGAAAATGTAGAAATGGCAGGACATATAGAGACCACAATTTGGTGGACAGAGTGGGTCTAAGGAGAGGTGTAGGTGGGGGAGAGTCTCTGACTGTGTCTTTGTCCAAACCAGCAGAGGAGCTAAATCCTTTTCTTCATTACCTCGTCTGTGCCACTGCCCTCACCTTAATTAGTCTCAGAGCAGCTCGCCACAGCCAGAAGTCTGCCTCTCACCGCTCCATCCACCCCTCTACCACCCCCTTCGAAAACCTCTGCACCTCATCCTTCTCAGCATCTTCCTCGAGCGATTTACCGCACTTCCTCTGTCTCGCTTCATCTATGTCTCGGTGGAGATTGACTGAAATACCACAACCCCTAACCCCACAATATCAACAGCTGTGCCGCTGCAAAAGACACAAACAGTTTTTAATGTTGGTAAATATTGCACACAGACACACAATCACACACAGGCACACACAGACACAAGAGGCGTCAGTACGTGGCTTCAGGCTCGGCAGCTATAAATACAGAGGATTGCAAAGTGGAAGGAAACTCGGTTAAAAAGTTAAGTGGGGAAAAAAGAGGCAATGTTGAGATTGACACCCCGACGCCTCAGCTCTCTAGAGGCTAAATTAGGAGATCCAGCAGCAGCAGCAGTAGCAGACACACTGACAGACACACATGGTCCTATACCACGTTGAGTTGAGGTGAGGTGCACGTCCATACACATGCACTACCCGCTTGGTGTGTGAGGCGGTGTGCACATGTCAGTCTCCACGGGCCCCCGCTCCTCCAACACATCCAGACACTGAAGGCCCGTGCCAGGTCCCTGTTTTCCCTTCACCCGGACGCCGAATGCTGATGGCCACTGGGACATTAATATGGCGGGGATCTCGGCACCAAGGGAACACTCTTCACACTTTTCACTGTCTCGGACATTTTTAGCTGTCCTGCTGTTCTGCAGAAAAATGCCATTTATAAATATTTAGTTCTCACTAATGTGTGCAATAATGAAGCTAGTTGGGTTAAGTTGTAATAGTAGGCCTAGTTTAAATAGCCTATATTTACATATAAGTTTGATTTAGGTGTTGTATTGAGATATTAACATTAGTTATTATGAACCAAAGACTTGACAAGTGTTGATAAGAGACCTCCAGATGGAGTCAGGAGCTTCTTTAGTTCTGTTGCTCACAGTTTGACATTCATATGTAAAGTGAGATAAGTTCATGCTCAGTGGGTACATAGATATAATGAGATAATACAGTAAATTTGTAGCAAATAATATATCTTAACCTTAATTGTTAGGCCCTATATATATTTTTATTTGTTTAAGTTATATGTGAAATAGTTTGAGGAATAGTAGATATACATTCATTCAACTCTTTTCCTTTTTGAATTTTTGAGCATCGGGCCTTATCATTTTTTTGTTGCCTGGCGCAGAAGATTAGATTTGTTTTATTTTTTATCGTTTATTTTGTCATTATTGACTCTACTCACAGCACACAGACCCGTAGACCCAAACTTGTATAAGATAAAAACTGCCTTCTTTTATACACACACATTTGTACTAGTTACAAATTGTAATGTCAAAACTGTAAAAGTCCAAATCTCTCACTAGACCGACAAAAGCGTTTGTCTCATTCACCTGCAGGGGGTGCTGTTGACATGGAAGTTGCTCCCTGTGTGACCTCCGATCACTCAGCTTTCTCCACTTCACAGGAGAAGAATGGCTTCCTTCTGTAACCACTAGATGGCGTTCAGGCTCTTTACAGCACAAACCAATGCAACGTTTTCTCCCATCAAACGACTTACTTTTTAATTGTTGAACTTCAACCACAGACAGAAAATGATCACGCTCCTGTGGAATGAGATGGCTTTAATGGGTCCTATCAAAATAAAAGCTCACAAATAAATGAGAAATATTTTGGTTTTAAAAAGAGAAATATGCAGTTAACAAAAATAAATATAAACCAGTAACTTTATAGTTCTAGATGATTACCTCATACATTTGTGGGCATTGTATTTAATAAAAAAAATAAAAAAAAATATTGTGTTACTTATACTTACTTTCAAATCCTTGTAATATTTAATTTTAGTATTTGTCTAGATTTGTTTTGTTTGTATTTTGTGAAGCAATTGGTTTGTGGTTTCTCTGTATCTAAATCTACTACAAGTGCAGAAATGACAATATCAGTAAAAGTAATAAATAATGCTTTTCTGTGGCCACACATGGAGAGGCCCACATTTGCACAGGCTCATGCATGCACACATACACAAACAGACATACACATATGCAGAAGGAGACACACATGCAGAAGGAGACAGTAAGTATTCAGCCCATTCTTGCGTAAATCACTTGGCCTGAGGGCTCTCTTAACCCTTTCCCTGTGAGTGACTGTCTGAGTGCTGGTGTGTGTCTTAGATGTCCCTTTGAAGAACCTAATGCTTCTGGACAGGATATAGAACTGCTTCATGATGATGCTGCATTAACTTCCATTGAATCTACATGAACTCAGATTCATATAGAAATAGATTTTTAAAATTCTTTTGAAACATATAAACTGGTGACATGTGGCAGGCCTCAAATAGTAAATAGTAGTAATAGTAAAAACATTGGACGCTCACCTGGATGACAGAACTATAAGGGTTGATTTTACACAAAGTTAAATGCTGAATTTAAGTGTTTAGATTTGAGTTTAGTGATCAGAGATGGATGTTTACTTTGACACATTTACATTACATTGTGCAGTTTATGTTAATGTTGAAATTCGTCTTATAATATTTATGATCAGGATTACAAACACAATATTTATGTTCATGGAAGGAAACAAAATATTAGAATTATTGTAACTTAAGAATACTAAAATAGATAAACTGTACTGATGTGAAAAGTGGTCCATGAGTTGGATTACTTACTGTATTAAGTGAGATTTTTGAGTGATAACTGAATATGCGTAATATGTTGGGCTAAATGTATTAACAGAAAAACTGCAAACATACAATACTTTCTACAGATGTATTTTGTTTTTTAAATTGACTGTTGCACTGCTCTGTTCACACATTTCTTTAACTTTTCACTGAAAACAAGTCAAAAAGCTTCAAACAGATTTGTTTAATAAGACATTCAAAAACAATACAAAAATCATAGTTATAGTTTTTATATATAAAACTTTCCTACTTTCTAGTTATCAACTTGAATAAAGCTCCTCTGGTCCAGATGTCAGCCCTTGGTCTAGAAGTAAGAACACTTCACATGTGACATACTCACATAGGACTCATTAGGGACTGAGATGCGACTGACCCAGTGATCGTGCATTAAGTAAAGTAATGTCCCGGTCCACAGTAACAGGTAGTTTGTATAAAAGTGCACTTGTATTCGCACATACTCCACACTGCTGCGCACAGACACACACTCGACTCTCTCTCACTGAGCTGTCTGCGTCTGCCGAGCCCCCGTAATGCTCCTATTAGCAGCTTCAGTTAAAATGGCATTTCATCAGGCGGCTGACAAGTGAATTATCTCAACCCTTTTCCTCCCTATTTCCCTGCCTGCGTGCCTTTACCTGGCTGCCTCTCTCTCCCTCTCTCACCACTCTGTCTGCCTGCCTCGGTCGCCCACTTCCCCCCGGCTCAGTGACAGTAGCCTTAGGCCTGAGATAAAGAGGCGAGGCAGCGCGGCACACACACTCGGCAGAACTGAAGTGACATCCTGTCAAAACAATAGTTTACTACAACGGCAACTTGTGTGTTCTGTCAGACGCGGGCTGAACTTCAACTTTGGGACATATAGATTTCCTCTTTTTTATATTGATCTCCCCCCTCTTCCCCACTACTTTGAGAGGGGTAGTCTGCAAGTGTTTCATTTCATTTGGGCCAGTGCAAGTACTTGGATCCCAGCCCAGAATAGGGAGATGAAAACTCATAGGACAGTTTAGATGGTGTTCAACATACAAGCATGTGTAGTGCTCCAGGGAGGGATTGCCAGCGTTGACAAAAGCTCCTTCCACTCCTCATCTGTGAACACTTCGCTGCAGTTGTGCATAACATAATAGGCCTTCTGCACCTTTCAGACTATACCAACATCTATTTTAGAAGGTCCCTGTAGTCTACCCTCACATATAGGTAAACCTGCTGTCCTAGGCCTTTATAAGAACAACAATATAGGATTAACAAACTACTATATTAATAACATAACCACAATTTAACCACACTACAGAAACAGCAGAGCATCATCTGATAGCCTATAAATGTTCCTATTGATAATGTTCTAGTAATATTGTTAAGTCTGTTCCTATAGTGACATACTCAAGGGGTGTGACTTCACCACCAGGGGGAGCTCCAAAATGGGTTGCTGATAGACCAGTATACCTCTCAAGACCTATGTAGCTCACGTGAAAGTTGGTTTAAAAAGATGTATTTATTGTTTTAAAACTGCACATATTTGAGACTGAATGCTTGATAATATGTATATTTTGTTTACATTTTACAATATGTTCATCCAAGTGTGTCTTGAGGTATGGTCTAAACAAGGCCTTGTTCAGTACCATATGCTTTAGAACAGCATGTTTTTAAAGGTACTGTGTGCATGTACAAGAGATCAGACACAGGATTCCTATATGACATTTATTGGAATACCTGATCCAATACTACAGTACAATACAAGATGAATTGCTCTCAATGCCGAAAGAGAGTGAGAAAGTAGGACTTGTGAATGAACTATACTCCTTACCCAACAACAATGGCCCGCGTTTTTGTATATTATGTTATTTGGAGGGTATCTCAAGTATCTCGGTAGTCAGATGGTGAAACTAACTCAATAGACAAATCCAGTAGCAGCAGCAGCACAAAGAAAGCCCCCCACACATGGACAGACAGAGAGACGGACACATGGATCCATAGATAATATATTCCTGTGTATGTGCCCATAGAGCGCTCTGTGTGTTACCTGGCCAGCAGTGGTAACAGGCTCTGAGGCCTTTAATGGGATTTAGCCTCGGGCTGTTTTATTAAGATGTCGGCTTTCCCTTCTGCCTGTGCAGCTGACACCATTCCCCACTGATACCCCCACCCGCCCCAGCTTCAGCACCAGGACTACCCCCCCTCCTTCCACCCTCCATCAGCCCGGGACACCCCCCCAAACCTTCACCCGACGCCAATCCCCTTAGACCAGGGCTGTGGCCCCTCTTCTTCTGCCCTGATAACAACCCTGCCATAGCTGCACACCACCCTCTGCCCCCATCACCCCGTCAAATCTCCCCTGGGTCACAGCTGTTTTATTCATTTTAGTTTGGATGTGGGGATTCATTATCTGTAATTGTTAAAAACAATATTGAAAATTCAGAGGACATTCGCTTCAGTGGTTAGAAGTATTCATTTATTAATTTCAGTGCTGGTGTCTTCACATGAGCAGATGATGCAACAGAGTGAGGGGTCAGGGTCCTGTTCCACTCTTTGCAGAGCTTCAAAATGAGTCAAATCTTGAAGGCTCTCCCCATTTCACATTCTCTTGTTTGTCAATATGAGAGCTAGTTTTTTGACCATCCACACAATAGTCCAAATTTACAGTTTTGTTTTACTATTACGATTTCTATTCACTAATGACTAATAGGCCTTTATATGGGCGCATCCTGAGAGACTGTACACAATGTAAAATGCTAAATTTAGAACTATATAACATCATGGAAAAGCCATAATATTGTGAACATTTTCTACATTAAAAATTTTTAAAATAATTAATTACTAATTCATCTTCTACATTGTTGCACATGCAATGAAAAATATTTGAAATCTTATGCATACATAAAATGGTTCCCCAAAATAAGAATTTCAAACAAAGCCTTTATTTCACCACTACCCCTGATCCAGCTGGTTTCATGCTGCTAACAACATTTTATGTACTATTACACTTCCTTTAGAAACACTTAGCCCCGATCCTTCCCCTCCAAACTCAGCCTACAGCGGTGACTCCATGTTGCCTGGGCCCCAGACCTGTAGGCACTTCCCCTGACTGCTGCCCCCCAGGTACTAGCTTCCTGTGCCCCATATACCTCCTAGCTCCTACCCCTAAGGTCCCTCCCCACAGGCGCTGGTGCAATTCAAGAACACTTGCTGTGACAACCAGGCTTGCTTTGTACATGCCTTGAAATGCTCATAGCAGCTGGAATATGTTCTTTTGCTAAGGGATGCTCAAAGTGTTCCTTTGTCACTAACCCAGCTTGTCCGCTGACGCTAATAGAGACACACTGAGTATGCACCATAGACAGGGTTAGCCCACCTGTTTTTGACATCAGGCCATTCTCTGTGGATAGTGGTGGAACACACTTTTGTGCAGATTTTATGTTGAAGAAAACCCACTAAGACAGAGGGAAAACCCACTTAAACCGTGTTGCTGTGAGTTGACATTTTTGCCACCCTACAGCATAATAACATAAATTCTCACACTATATTATGACCAACAAATTATACACAGTATACTCCACAAAGGATGCCAAAGGGCAACATCAACATCATGAGGAGACAGACCATTGACCAAACAATCCTACATGACCTCCTTTAATGAGAACCTTAGGGCGCTTACCATCATTTTGCCTCTGCTACTGCATTGTCTTTGTAGGAATGGATGTTTGCTCAGAGGGACTTTTGCCTCATGCCGGACACCAGGAGTGTGTGTGTGTGTGTGTGTGTGTGTGTGTGTGTGTGTGTGTGGGCATTGCCGAGTTGTGTACTTGTGTTTCTTCCTTGTGTGTGTCTTGAGTGCTTTTGCTGTTTTTCCCTGGCAGGCTGTTCTGATTGGCTGGCCCTGGGGAAAGGCAATATCATGTTTAGCCCCAAACCAACATGCATCCCTCATTCACCATCTAGTGCTGCCACCATTGTGTGTCCTTGTGTGTGTGTGTAGAGTGTGTCAGTGGAAGGGTTTGTGCGTTCAGGCATTCTTGGTCTTTCTGCTAAAGTGCACCCCGTCTTCTTGGTGAAGGCTTATTAGGTATGACATCACAGCACTTTGTTTTATCTTTAAAATATGAGCAGGGAGCCTTCACTTCCCCCTTAATGAGCCTGAGGTGCCCACAGTATACCACTATATGGAAAGTCTACCAGAAGCTTCTTGAGTATATGCGTGCAAGCGTCCATCAGTATGGGTGTGATGATGCTTCTAGTTTCCTCATTTAGACCATAGTTAATCCTTGGTTTAGTCCTGGATTAGACCCTCTTTACACCATACTTTAGACCTTATTTATACCTATTTTAGCACTGGTTCAGACCTGGCTTAGTCCTGGTTTAGCACTACTTTAGACACAGATATAGGTCTAGTAAGTTTCTATCTAGTTTAGCTCTGGTTAAGACCTGATATAGTTCTAGTTTATACTTTGCCAACAATATGGAAAGTCTACCAGAACTCCTTATGTCTTTGCGTGCAAGCCTCCGGTTCTGTACAGGTGTGTGGTCGGTGTGCATCAGTTTCTTCCTATCACCCATTTTTCCCATAACCCTCTGTGTTTCTTTTCCTGAAGCTATGTGTCAGACCTCATTGGCTGCTGCATCAATAACAGAGCACTCACTCAGATGCTAAAGCTGTATCCGACCACAGTAAGATCAGGTAGAGACAATTTGACCCAGCAGATCTGTCTCTTCATACAACACCAGGTTGAGTTTGACTTGGCTTGTTTACAGCAATGGCTTCCCCTGCTTTTGACTTTTCTCACAAATTTTATATAACCAGCAATCTTGTGAATTGATTGTGCAAAAATAGATCAATCTAAATTTTGGTTTTGAATGTTATGTCTAATGTTTGCATAATGTTTATAAAGCTTGACTTATGAAAGCTAGAGAAAGTATCAGAATTGAGTCTCTTTTATTTTATATTGTAGTAGATTGTCCAAACCTACTATTGCAAGGTTATTGAGTGCTAAAATATTGGTAAAGTACAGGCAGCCCCATAAAGTAAAATCACATTTTGAGTAGGGGTCTGTAGTGCTGTCACATTTGGTAAATATTCATTGTATTTGTTTTTTAAAGTTTCGCTTGCCTGCAAACACACGCTGCTGAGCTGTGCATGAATTCATATTTATTGTCTGATTTCTTGTCCATAATAAAATAAACACCTCGCAGGGGGCCGTTGGAGGCAGGATGAAGGCAGTCTTCACCTCGTACGGCAAATGAATTCAAACTGTGCCCATGGCTTTTTTTACTCCACAACAATATATGTGGATTAGACAGGAAGTCTGCAATTTCAAAAGTTGGACCTCAACATGTCCCAGAGAAAGTCTTACAGTAAGTGAATGTAATCTGAGCGAAAAGACTAATTGAATCAGTAAAATTCACCAAAAAGCTGGGATTAGAGGTTCATGGTTGGCAGAGATGAGCAGCCCAAACATGCCCTGCTCCTAATCCTCATGGGAAGCCGGTGAGCACTGGCTTCCCCGATGTGCGTGCCATGTTGCCAGACGTGGCAGTAGCTGGCTAACGCGGCTGTGTGTGCGATTATAGCGTTAGCCGTCATTAGCCTCTGCGCACCAACGCAGCAGCAGACTGCAATTAACCCCCTAATCCTGCTAATCCGGCTAATCCACTAATGGAGCTAATCTGATAGACTGGAGAGAGCTGTTTCAATAGGCTTTCTGAAATCGCACACATATACACACACAATGGTTCCAATTCTGTGGCTGTATTTGAGCTTTCAAACACATTTACGCTGACTTTTCAAGCACACAGTCACAGTTGGTGTCTGTTCAATCCGGTGTGTCCAGCAGCACTGAATTAGAGACATCTCGCCCACAGCCATTAGTCAGCCCGGGGCCCCTGTCACACACTGACCACACAGAGCCACACAGATCCACTCAAAACAAGTGAGGAGCAGGAGGCGAAGGTGCCATAACGAGAGGCAGCGGTGGACAGGCAGACAGGTCTCCCTCTAAAGTCACCTTAAACGAGTGCCAGCGCCTCAGTCCGGGATCTGTGTCAATCCAACATCTACTAGACACAACTCTTCTTCTTTCAGATATGTTGAAAGATTAATTATACACTCAAGTTATTTTAAAACATTGCCTGGTGTGAGATTTGTAAATTTGGCATCATCCTTAGGCAATAAGCTATCTCTCATTCCTGTTCATATCCTTCATTAAAACTCCTATCTTCCAGAGTCTTTCTTTTCAAACAATACTACTGTATTTTTCTTTATAACAGAAAATGGGTCGGACAATGGGTCAGTGGATACTGTGCTACTGTGGAACTCTGAGTGAGTGAGCGGGCAATTGTACAAAACATAATAATTAAATACTACAAAAACCATGTTCAGTTACAGTCTACTATCCTGAAGATCCCTATCCATAAATGTATTTAATTTAATTTAATTATTATTTTATTTTATTTTAAAGGGACAATGCACATTAATGAACATCAGTACAAAAATACATGTGTAAACGTGCCGAAGTTAGCGTACATTCATAGTCATCTAGATCACATTCATCCAGGGTCTAAAGTGCCTATCTATAAAATGTGGATGTGGTTAAAGTGCCTTCAATCAAACATAACATAAACTGAAGTGAGATTATATCAAGGGGTAAAAGTAAAACCGTAACAATCTATGAAGTAATGTTTTTTTTTTTTTTGCTGCTTCACAAAATGATGGGTGGACCAAAAATGCTTAAAGGCTAAATGATCACCTTTTCTCTCTTTAATCCTTGTTTTAGTACCGTTTTCTCTAGGCATTTCCTTTATAGCCTCATTTCCTGTTGCCTAATTGCAGTTACATGTAACTTTTGAGATGTTGGACTAGCCAGGAGACATTTTGAAAGGCTTGTCGGAGGAAGATGGAGGTCGCCTGTCTGTATCATCACGGCTTCAAACACTGACCTTGGCGGCTAATGATGCTAATGATGCTAACAGCGCTAATGACAGGCCTCGGCGTGTGTGTTTAAGTGTGTGTGTGTGGAAGTTTAGCAGTTAAAGCATAATCAGAGCCCGCTAACGCTAATGAGCTAACCCTTTGAAGAGTATAACCACCCAGCGAGGCCCCCACACTCCTGCCTAACTCATTAGCTGACCTGAGGAGTGCCTGATTAGAATGCTTTTGATGAAATTTTCAAGGATATTCACCCTACCAAAAAAAAAAAAAAAAAAAACTTAACAATTTTTGTGAAGTGAAATAAATATTGCACTTGTTTTTTTTTTTTTGCAGTGGTCGGCTGGTTGCACACAGTTGATGGGGGAGAAAAGTGGGAGGTCATTTACTGAGAAGACTTCAAAGCTCTCCCTTGAAGATGGAGGATGAGATTGATTTGCTGTTTTTATTGCCGATGAAATGTACAAATGTTTATTGGGAGGAGAGAGAGCAACAGAATGCTTCCTTTCTCTCTTCCCACTATTCCTGCTATCTCAAATACAAACACTGATGATGACGAGACATTGCTTACATACCTTCCCGCCTTGGTAGTCAACAATTTCTTTCTCAGTAGCAGCGTAAGACATGGGTAAATTAGTCTTCACGAGAAATGGAAAAAGACAGATTTGTGCTTCTTTAAAGACACACACACACACACACACTACACACAGTCACAGCGCCTCTCATTTCACAGCACGAGGAGAGCGAGCGGATCAAAGTGAAAAGGATGATGCCAGGCCTTCTTCACAGGCGAGAGAGAAAAGGGAAATTATTTTCTGCACGCTGCTGCGGTGACAGTATAAAAAGTCTAACAGCCCTTTAGTATGTTGACCAAAGGAATCAGCCGCACTGTCATGTCAGAGTGCTCACTTTGCATTAGGTTCTGTGTGTGAGCAAAACGGTGGCTTTTATCCCCAGAAACAGCATGTTAGCGCAGTGCAATGGTGGTGATAAGGAAACAACAGTTAACAATGGTTTGAATCAGCACACTTGAGAAGACATATGGTGTAACTCAATGGCCATAACTTGTGAAGGAACTTATGGATGTCTTTCAGCTGGCTTATAGGATTACCTCGGGATACCTTGAGAAGAGCTGGGAGAAGTGCCTGGGGAGAAGAAAGTCTGTCCCTGTCTAAACTGATCCCAAGGCCAGGGCTTGACATTAACTTCTCACTGGACGTTATTTACAGTAATGTGCAATGAGATATAGACTTTTATTCCTTTTCTTCAGGTTATTCCGGTTAGAGATTACTGGTGAAGTATTTCCCAGCAACAACGGGCCTTAGATGCAGTACAATGGTCAGTCCCATAACTATTCAGCACATATATTATATAAATCTGTCACAGGCACATTTTGATGTTTTCTACCCTCTGGTTCTTTGGCTGAAACGTGTTTAGCCCGCTATCCGGTTACAATAGCACACTCTAGCTCTTAAATAGGTTTGTAGCTGACGTTTCAGAAGAAAATGGTGCTTGATGGACACAACAACCTTCAGGAAGACCCCATATTGGTCTAAGGAACTGCCCTGGTGTCTTTGGGCCAGTGTGTTGTGTCTGTACATTCTACAGTCTGAATATGTGTCATGCCTGTCTTGTCTTTGGACTCTGTGTGTGTACACTCGTGAGGTGTGTGTGTGCGTTGTGTGTTTTGAGATGCAGTAGTTTAGGCAGACACAGAGCCAGATCTCTCATAGTGAATTTGGACAGCGTGAAGTCTGAGAGGCAGTTCAAAGACCATAGGCCCACAGGCGAAAACCAACACTCAAACTGCAGCCTGTGTGTGTATGAGTGTGATAGAGAGACTCCACTTTAGACTGCACGGTGTTGTCTTGACACATGCTGATTTGCTATTTGTACGTTTGTGTGTGGTTTTGCCTTGATGCTTTTATTGTGAAAGTTTTTTTAGCATAGAGGTCACCAATATATAAACAGTGGGTCACTAAAATATGAAAAGTGTTGATATGTATTATATCCCAGCCTTCTATTTGCCTCATTTTGCCTGGGTGTGCTTTTGTTGTGAAAGGTTTTGGCATCCAAGGTCACCAAATTAATCTCAGTATAGCCTAGGTCTTTAGTGAATTTATAAAGTTATAACCATATTTTGGATAAGCCACTGTTTATGGTGATTTGTATGTACAGGATCAATTCATAAAACATATTTGGTTAAACAAAAAACCTTCTTGCCTCCCTTCAAGGAGATTGTGGGTTGACTTTGATCTCTCTGGTTGGAGTCTGTATGTCCTCCATGTGCTTCCATGGGTTTCTTCAGGGTCAACTGTCCCTAGTGAATGAATGTGAGAGTGAATGGTTGTCACATAGGAACTGCAGAATTGCATGTGCCCAGACAAGACAAGACTAAACTTCAACCCCATAAATAGTACTGTATATGAAATATATAATATAAAGTATGATTTTTTGTGTGTCATGATATTGTCTCAGGATGCATGATTTGTGTCTAGGCTTAAGTATAGGGCTGGACAGTGACAGCTTTTATCATTGCCCATAACAAAATATAATAAATTCTACTAAACTATATGACATTCACTGGGCCCATCTCTGTAACTTATGCATGAAGAGCGGTGCAACAAAAGAACACCAAATAATTCATTATAAAAATATTTTCTACTAATTGTTAGGCTCTAATTAACGAGGTAACCTTTGGAGAGTGGCAGCAGAAGAACGTGTAGGGACAATTATTCATGCGTTATTTGCATATACAATGAATATGCAAAAGATAATGAAGTCCTCTGAGGCGGGACAAAAATGGCCCTGTCTCTCTCTATCTGTTGAATACATACTTCCACTCTTTCTTCTGGCTCTATCTCCCCAGCTCTGTCAGTCACTTGTTTCTTTATCTTTTAACACTATCATTGTGATGGTGGGTGGCCCTGAGCGATGCACTGTAGTAAATGAATGGAGTTCTTTCGTGTTGACGCATGTGATGAGTGGGGATATGTCCTCTGGCTTAATTCAAATTGGAGGAAGCTCTGTTTTGTCAAGACTTGATGATCCCAAAGTGATGTGGAGGCTGACATCTGTTATACACTGACATACAGGTCAGTGGCACAGGGTTGGTACTGTTTGTATCTCTAATGAACTCGTGTGTTAAAAGTGATATGTTATAAACAGCCGCAGGACCAGTTTTAAAAAATAGGATGATTTGTTTAAAGCATTTAAGTTTAGGAGAGCTCTGTTGTGGTTGTTGTTGTTGTTGTTGTTGTTGTTGTTGTTGCTGTTGCTGTTGCTGTTGCTGCTGCTGCTGCTGCTGCTGCTGCTGCTGCTGCTGCTGCAGAAGATGAATGAATGAATAATAACATATTTATAGTACAAAATCTGCATCTAAAAGCCAAAACAGTAATAGTAATCTACTCTAGCTCTCTATGAAGTTGTCAATCTGTGCATGTTTTGTAGTTGTGAGCCTGTTGTGTCCTGCAGGTTTTCTCCAGTGTGTTTTTGCTGTAGTTTTCATTAGAGATTCCTCTCACAGCCACCCTGACCTCTCCCTGTGAGTGTCGGACGATGGGCTGTGCATATCATATCTATTGCCCATTGATTCTGTAGGATGGTTTGAGGAGAACAGAGGCTAATTGAATGGATGAATAATATATTCCTGAATAATAAATTGATATTTTTGTTCTGGGGCCTCTCAGGTGGGATCTATGTGTGCCTTTGTGTGTATGTGGTTTCATTAACGCTGGTGCATTAGCATAAAGAATAGATAAGCTACAGTGTGATCAATAGCATTGATAGGAACCGGGCCGGTGGACACAGGATATCGACCTCTGACACCTTGAGTAATGTGTTTAGGGACTCTATTGACTTGCATTCATTTTACAAACACGTTACATATCACTGCAGTTTGAAACACGGGAAAAATGTGCAGTAATGTTTGTAATAATTTCTTAGTGATAAAAGCATTTGATCAGTTGTCAAGGTGTTATTGGTAGTCAAATTTGAATAAACCAGTCACTGGCCCCCTACATTCAACCCACTGACACAAGATTTCAGACTGACAATAATAGCTCTTTTTAAAAAAAATTCACCAAATAACT
Source organism: Philypnodon macrostomus (assembly GCA_036025475.1). Classification (NCBI taxonomy): domain Eukaryota; kingdom Metazoa; phylum Chordata; class Actinopteri; order Gobiiformes; family Eleotridae; genus Philypnodon; species Philypnodon macrostomus. The sequence goes on along the minus strand of JAVQKC010046963.1, from coordinate 5,463 downwards.
CTGAAGTCTGTTTGGTGTAAGTGTTTGGGCCCAATGCTGTATTTCAAATGCTCAGTACTCATTCATGTCCCACTGGTTTCCTTACACTATGACCAATATAACATTAGATAGTGTCTGTCGTTATTACATTTCTCTATCCACACACAGACACACAGTACAAAGCCTGTTGACCTGCAGCTATGACAAGGCTTTGACAGTAGAACTGACACCTCCAGATGAGAGCCCCCCTCTTACCTTTGAGCACAACACTAACACATATATGAACCACTGCATATGCTGCTTCTCAAATACCCCACTCCTTGACTGCACTGTAAGAAAAACTTTCAAAATTCATCAATTATTATTATCATTATATATAGAAAAAGCCTAATTGAAAGAATGAGAGTGATTGGTTGTCAGTTAGTGTGTAGGGTTAGGTCAGGGGTGGGCAATTATTTCATTCTGAGGGCCACATTGGGACTGTTGGAGAGGGCTGATCCTGTCCAGATGAGCTACCCAATAAAAACTACAACACACAATTTCAGTGTCCTTTAAAATGTTTGCAGTTGGACCATGCTAGTCTATTTCCCTCACATTTACATGGGGCATTTTCTGTTAAGTAAGCCTGCTGCGGGCCAGACATGTCAACTGGTCAAGGTGATCACATGTGGCCCTCGGGACGCACTTTGCCCAAGTCTGGGTTAGGTGATCCCTAAAAAAAAAAGACATATTAAATAATCAATTCAAGTCCCTTATATATATTTTTTAAGTTAGAATAACTTTTACAGTGTGTGATGATGCCCCGCCTCTGTCCCACCAGCTGTTCATAAATAACCCATAGGCCTGCTGTATACCTGACTGACCACAGCCTCTCTCTCTCCATGCATGCACCAGTCTTTGTGATGAGGTGCCCGTCCCAGGTGGGTCCCATTAACTTTTCATGGATGTCCTGAGGGCGAAACACTTAAGGGTTAACCAGCTTCTGCAGCAGAATTAAAACAGTCAAAGGGTGGCCGTCTTTACACACATCCTGAGCTCAGACTTAGGCCACTAATGATGTTGATGTTTATCCCAAACTATGTTGGTGCATTAAATCGCCGTGGTTTGTGTCTGACCAAAATAAAACACCACAAATTGGTTTAAGTGAAACATCTGACAACGTAGGTTCAGAAATATTTGGGATCATTTTGGCCCGCTATCATAATATAATGAATATAAAAGTAAAATTGAAATGCAGACTTCTTTTGAGGTTATCTATGTGAAAGTGCCCACATTTAAGGGAACTAAAGTAATAAAATGAATAAAATCTGAAAAAAGTGGTTGATTTTTAAAAGCATCAATTTACAGTATTGGTGATTTTCTCTGTGATAAATGCAGATAGTGACTCAAATCACTGTGTACCAGTTTGCCTTTAATATTTTTGTTGTTACACTTTCATGTGCTCAAAAACAGCTCACCTATCACAAAATTGTCAATAAAAAGTTTTTTGTTCCGTTAGTATGATTGTCACAGTGTCAGTTAAATGATTCAATTTGTTTTGTGGTTGTAAACCAGTGACATTTAGCTAGTATCAATCATTCAGAAAGCCTCCTTTGATTTTTGATCAATTCTCAAATTATCTTCCTGTCAAATGCAACGCTCATTCATTTTTTCTTAATTAGTTTAACAACAACATCACTAAATGGTGCTGAGGAAGTGATGGCTCCTTTTGAGAAGAACAAGAGAGACGTATCATTGCGGCGGCTTGTCAGGGGGAAGCTGACAGCGGTGTGTCGGAGGTGACACGCCTGGGTTTCGGGGCCCATTTGGTTTGAAAACATCTGTCAGTTTGTGGGAAAGCTCCTCTGGCTGCGCTGACGAGCTGAATCCAGGCCGACATGGAGACAGACGGCAGCAGACACGCAGCCGCAACCCCACATCAGTCAAAATACTCTTCAGCTCAGGATACAAATAGGAAAATGGCTGTCAATCACCTAGTATTTTTAATTCAGCTTGTCTTTAAAAACACAAACATTAGACAAATACACAACAGAGCAGCAGATTGTTTAGTTCTACTGAAGACTGGTGTGTCCTTATGTGGCATTGGTTTACTAAACTCAATCTTAACATCTGCTGAATGAATAGCTCTTCCAGCTCCTATAAGAGCAAGCGAGGGGGATTATAGTGTATTTGGATAGAAATTAATTTTTGCAATTTATTGTGTATTAGATATAATGAATAAAAAAAATTGTGCACGCACATACACACCCACAGACAGAAGCACAGTGACCGTTTCTGGTGGATAGTGGCACGGGTCATGTCCTTCAGGCCATGCTGTTGCTACTGGGGTAAAGGTGCAGCAAAAACTCCATATTTCACTTCATCTTGGTGCTTATTAATGCATATTCCTAGTCTATATAATGACAAAAGTCTTCTGAAGCAGCACGTGTCTGATTTCAACTGTGTGAATTCATGTAGAGGGCTGGATACTGGCCTAAGGTGAACGTCCCAAACGCTCACAGAAGTCAATAATTATTATCTATCCAGGTGCTCAGAGCATAAACTGGTGAGGTCCTCTTTTACGTTGACCTCAGTCTCTGACATGGAGTGTCCTGTCAGATGACCATGATCATATTTGGTTGTAGTGGGCAGGTGGTACGAGCAAGCTTTGTGATAATAAAACATGTTAGGGAGTTTCAATAGGTAAAAACAAAAAGCAAAAATTGCAACTAGAAAATGTTATGAGCTATATCTATAAATACAGTGTATAGCTATATATCAACTAGCACCACATCTGTAAAAGTGGGTGGTGGGAGAGCAGATAATAATAATCCTGCCTTTTTGTGGGGGATCAATACTACAATCTCTCCAAATACAAGTCTGCATGTCCCCCCTGTGTAACCATGGGTTTTCTCCGGCTTCCTTTGGGGAACTGGTGACTAAATTGCTCCCAGTGAATGATAATGAAAGTGAGTGAGTGAGTTTTGTATGTTGTGTATGTTGTGTCTGTGTGTATGTGTGAGTATGTGTGTCTGTGTCTTACTCCTTTGATACACACATTAGTAAAATCCTTCTCCCTGTATTTAGAGGAGGTTAGCGGTCGGTACATGCCTCTATTACTCACAATACTTCCTCATGGCAGCCTCAAGGATCCCCGGCGATGCACCCTCAGGCTACTGTTACGGCCGCACTTCCAGCAACTCACCAACGGAAAACTCTCGATTTTCAAATGCAGGCAAGTCTGGCAAGTGATCGGAAAATGCTATCCACAAATTACAGATTTTTTTACTTATGCCTTCACCGTGTCTCAGGAATATCATCGAAATAGTCAGTTCCCTTTTATGATGGTCCAGCAGATTTTTTATTATTTATTTTTTTATTCGATTTTCACAATTTTCATAATCCTACCCCAGCTACTATGGGCCTTCGGTGAGCAGTGAACAGTGGACATTCAGTTGCAGTTTCATTCAGTCACTAAAGGTGATTAGATTTACCAATGTCCAAATATACCAAACAAATTCATATCTCTGCATGCTAGGATGAAGCTGAAGCACCTAGTAAGAACTCCCAATAGCACATGGAGGACATGCAGACTCCACTCAGAAAGCTCATAGTCAGCCTATTTTACAGTTGCATCTTGTTGACTTGTTGAATAAGCAGTGCTATGCTAATGAGGACTTTTCAGTATTGACATAACTTAACAGCCAAGTACCCATTTAGATATGACCTGGAGGAAAGACATTGAACCAGATCCAGACCGGGCATATATTGAGCACATAATGACTTCCAATTCCAAGTTGATTTTTATAAAAAGCCATTAATCTCAAATTATTTCACCGCTGCACATGTGTGAATACATAATAAGGTGTCAGTCCGTTAAGCTTTGTGACTTAGGAAGAAATAATTTAATATAAATATCTGGGGGAAAGAATTTAGCTTGAATAAACACTTTAATGTTTGTCAATTATGTTGGCATGCACAAATAAAAAGAGTGGACCTTATTTAGTTGCTATACAAACCATATACTGAATACTAGACTTAAACTTTGAGATGCAGACCTTCACCAAGGCGTTGGTCTTCATAATGATGAAGACCAGAATTCAAATCGATGATCTTCTAGTTCTGGGCTGGAGTTTGTATCTCAAACAAATCCAGTATTTTGATGATGATCCTGCTCCATAACAAAATGTTCCCATCCTATTTTCTCCCCATATCATCAAGAAATAACATATAATAATATCACACATATAACATATTTGATTTCACTTTTTAATGCAATACCTGTGATGGTGCCCATATGTCATTGCCTCGGGTACTTTTATAGAAATCTTTTGCACCATCATTTCTTGTCAGATTCTTTAAAACCATAAACACTTATAACAGTCACTAAAATAACTCAATGTGACTTTGCATTGCATTTACTGCCATCATTATACATTTACACAGAGGGTTATGGGTTCTATTTGACCACAGGCGTGCGCATCGATTTCATTTCCCGACGTACAGTTAAAAAGCTTAAGGGGACATATTGAATGATTCCCCGCATCCTTCTTTATCCCCAAATCACGTGTGGTCGGGTTGTTTATTCATATCATTTGCTTCGCACAGCCATCGAATCAAATTGCGACTACTAAAATTCAGGAGCTGTATTTTGTAGAATTAGCAAGGGTTATGTGTGTGTGTGTGTTCTTGACTTGTGCGCTCCCGTGTGGTCGAAATTGTGAATATTATTGTGCGTCTGTGGGTAAGTGTCCATGAGAGTATGAGGTTGATTAGTCCAGGTTTTAATGTGGTGTGGTCGGCATAGCCCCGGGTCATGCAACAGGCCTATTGTGGGAGGCAGATAGTGGAAGAAGTGAGAGAGTTGTGTGTGTGTGTGTGTGTGTTTTATGGTGGTGTGTGCATGTGTGTGAGTATGTTAATGTCTCTAATTAAAAGCAAGGGGGATCATGCTCCAGCAGCAGAGCTCTAGCAGCAGCCATGACGCACATATGACCCCAGGCCATGGTCTATCTCTCTCTGAGAACACTCTGGTACATTCATGCTTACAGCTAGGTAATGCAATACATAATACATAAACAGAAACAAGTTCCCCATCTTATCCCAGCAGTTATGGGCCTTAGGTGGGTAGAGGGCAGTAGCCAGATTTGACACAGAGACTGGAACTGGAAGACAACCATTCGCTCACAGTCATTCACAATTTTAGAGTCACCATTTTGCATGTCTTTGGCTGGTGGGAGGAAGGCCAAGGATCACTAACTGAAGCACTAACAGCTCTGCCACTGTGGAACCAGGGAGGAACATTGACATGCAAGTATTGTTAGCCCAGACATATAAACAGTCTGTTTTTGTCCTTGTGTGTGTGACAAATGACAAACCAGGGACCTGTCATGCTTACCCAGCCTTGCTCCTGTGTGTACTAATCACTGATCAGACTCACCTGTGTCTTCCCATTTCTCCCGCCCAGCACAGCTGTGCTGCTTCAGCAATTTAGGCTGGGGTATT
>JAVQKC010046957.1:0-13985 GCA_036025475.1 Philypnodon macrostomus | reverse complement strand
AACATCCAGACAAATCAAAAAAGTCAAATAGACCCTTCCCATGTTTGTCATGGTTTGGGGGCGGGGCCTCTTAATTGCTCGTTAACAATATTAAAACCCATAGAAATCACACAATGTCTCATTAAGGTGCCCGTTGGTGACAGTTGTAGCAGACGTATTGGGCCATTTCGCCGATATACACAGGCCTAGTTACTGTTGGTCATTAACACTATGACTGATAGATTGTTGATCAGAATTTGTAAAATAGTGACCACTGTATCTTTGGACGACGGTGAAGGTTGTCATATCTTTATTGAACCCTTAAGTAAAAATGCATACATATTTTCACATACAGGGCTGGCATATCCAAACCAGCCCGTGAGTTCTAAATGGGGTAAATGCCTTTTGTCCCAGTTGCCACCTCACTGTGCTAAATGTAACCACCTCCTCTACCATCAGTTTTATAGCATGTGAACCAAAAGCAAACATGGTCTAGATTTTATGTTGTCTGTGCCAGAAGTGGACCTCCCTGGACGCTGTTGCACTTAGAGCTGTACAACAGTGAACCTGAAGCCACTCTTTACCATCGTCGTGTGAGATCTGAGCCCATAATGTCATGCTTCACTGTGGCCAGATGAGGAGGTGAGGCTACACAGAGCAGGCTGCAGCAACTCACATAACTCTCATTAGATTAACAACAAACACACACCACTACTAAGCAACAAGTGGGTTCAAGTGCCAACTGTGCAACTCCGTTATGTCATGAGGCAAATAAAATGTGAGGCACAGGCCAAATTAAAAAATCATTGAATGTCCCACCACAATAAAGAGCTCCTTTGTAGTGCTTTCTAGTTTCATTATCAGACAGTGAACATACCCTTTTACTATTACAAGGCTATCTGCCCAGAGCCAGAGGCAAAGGATTTTACTTAGGAACATGTGAATGAGCATATCTATAAAACTTAAAATGGCAGCAATATCAGTTGTATATGCTTGGCAGGACTCCTTTTTACCACGACAAAATCAATATAAAAATCCTATTATATTAAGCCTAGAGCAAAGACTGTAAAGTAATGTGATAATAGGAAGCTGCTAGAATTTCCATTGTGCATTATGTCTCTGCCAAAGGAAATGGTTTGGAAACAGCCATAAAACATGGGTCAGTTCAGACTTATTGGAAAAGGCAATCACATTTATACTACTTATTACCCTTAGGTGGTGCCTGGACTACACTTTGCTGAACTACATACAGCATAACGTAGATATGTTTTTTAAACATGGATATGTTCACATTGGCCAAAAGAGCACAATTTCAACGACCGTTCACGTTCACTTTATTCTTTCACTATCATTTACCAAGTATGTTTAAAGGAGCACTTCCTGATACAGCCAGCTCTGATCACCCACAGGCGATTAACAAACAAGTAAAACATTTATCAGAATAAAAAGAACAATACAAAAAACACACACAGCCACACAGGGACAAGCATCAGTTGTAAGTACATTAAATTCTGTATAAATTAGAGACTTAACAAAACTCTAAAGAGGTAATATAAAACTGTACATGACCATACATTTGCAATACATTACAATATTTATTAAAGTAAGGCAAAAATAGCACCATGGAATAAAAAGAACAAAACCACACACTTGACATGTTACAGTTTGAACAATGAAAGAAAATGACACTGGACACAATTCGTCTGACACTGACAATGTAAAGATGTCATAGTCCTTCAAGTCAGCACTGGATTCAACGTGGCTTACTTTAATTCAAGGGGATATATTTGTGTAAAAAAAGTGATAAATTGTAATCTACTCTACTCTCACCATACTGACTTAATGCTTGCCTGGATTTTCAGTTTTTTTCTCCAACGTCTTCCTGGACTTTTGAGCAGAAACAGTCAGGTGACATTCGAAACAGCAGGTGACATTCGAAGAGTCAGGATTTAGATCCCGCTCTCCCCGTTCCCCGTCGTCTAATCACCAATATAACATGTATCTTTCCCCTTTGCGTGTTGAGGTGTGTACAGCTGTTTTCATCATTATCGCTGGGTTCAGAGGAAGTTGTTGGAGATCTGACGTTGATGGTCAAACACATCCTCCAGATCAGCACTTAAGCCATCACCTGGAGAAAACAACGGGAAAGACCTTTTTAGAGACTGAGTGAGGCCTATATACAAGTAAGTACTACTGTAATTTGCCTAAAATAAACAACTATTTTATAATGTAAAATTGGTAAACATTCATTATTCCTATTCTTTGACATTAGTCCCTTCTCTGGCCTCTACAGCAACATCAAAACCTGTTTTTATGGATTATGGATGATTATCTTGGGCTAAGTAAAATGCTGAAGACAGTTTTATCCTTTTCTACGTTCTAAAGTGTGAGTGTGCCCCAGGGCAGCTGTGGCTACATAAGTAGCTTACCACCACCAGGTGTGACTGGAGTGAATGAATAAAACAAATATGTAAAGCATCTTTGAGTGTCCTAATAAAGCGCTATAAAAAAACCTATGTATTATTATTATTATTATTATTATTATTATTATTATTATTATTATTATTATTATTATTATCTTAGCGAGTCTAACGGTTCTTCCGATCCAAAGCATTTCATTACATTTTTTGACCCTGTGTTGAATGTGCATATGACAAATAAACTTGAAACCTTGAAACCTTTATGGTAATTAATAATACAAATTGTTAATGTCACATATTTTTTTATTATTAATTTCAAAAAATCAATCTTTGCACCCTCAACCAAACCTATAAACGTGGAACAAAATGATTCAATCAAACAAAAAAACTTCATTGATTCACAATATGTTATAAGTAAATTTGGGGCCCCTTCACAAAACCTACACTAGGGCCCCTTATCCAGTTTGAAACAATACTGTTGCGTGACAATACAGAAACTTTAGGTTAACCGCTTTTGGACTCATTTTTCACTGTTTAAGGCAATTGATAGTTGGATTAAAATAGCTTCCGCCTCTTTGTGTAAACCAACCCAATAAGCTTCCTTCCTCCAGACGAGTTTTACAAGAAAAACTGCACTCAGCGAAGTTTCATGTTTAGAAACAACATCGGTAATGAAATGGTCTATTGGCAAACAGTGGACTTCCTCCTCGAGTAAACCGTTTGCAGATGGAGCCATTTGTCTTGTCAGCACTTGTAAGAAAAGTAAATGCTACTCAGATTTCACAGTAAAGATAGTTGAGTTTTTATCGACATCCAAAAATGTTCCCCAAAAAGCGTCTAACTGGGCGTTGGTATGAAACATGGGTAAACGGGGCAGTGTTAAAATGTACAACTCTCTAATCACATAGCGTCAATATGTTAGCCACTAAGATTAGCATTTTCAACATTACTTTCAAAAATACCCTCACTGGCCACCATTAGAAAAACTTCACAAACTTAAAGCTGCACTCCCTGATTTTTTTTTTTTTTTTTTTTAATAATTACTCAGTCAATAGTACAGCAAAATAGAAGTCATCTGAGAAAAACTGAGACTTTGAGACCCTCTGTGGGCTGTATTATGAGGGTTTTTGTTTTAGAGCAAGGGACCCAAATGTTCAACCAATCACACGCTTTCACAGGACAGGAGAGCTCTGATTGGTTGATCACAAACTGGACTCTATCAGGAATAATTTCAGTGAGCTGATTATTTCTTTCAAAATATAATGTTTTTACAGAGTTTTACAATGCCAAACCCTGCTCGTTACATTCTCATAATTCCTGTTTGTGTGTGTACAAGGCAGTGTGTATTCAAACTTTGATTTTTTTTTTTTTTTTTTTTTTTACAGTACAAATATTAGTTAGTGCAGCTTTAAAATGGCACCCGGTTTGGTCTTCTGATGCTGGGGCCCACCTGCTTCATGTTTTGTCATCTTGTGTGTTTACTTTGTGTATTTGAGCTCAGAAGCAGGTGGATAGCTGTGCCTAATAAAGTGGCAAGGGGGCTTAAGTAAGTGTAAGTTGCAATTTTGTAGTATTTTGTAGGGCTTTGATCAAACTGTAAGCCTTGGAGATACAATTTTCTCCTTCACATTGTTCCATTTGCAATGTTCCTTTTGCAAAAACTTCACACGGTAACCAAAACAGAGGCTCTGTGGTACATCATCTTTGTCAAAAATGCTCTTTTATGAACAAAACACTTCAGATATGCAACAAAAGCCACTCTGTCCGTCAAAATACTCAAAACGATTTTGCAGTGATTTGATGTGTGCTATCAGGGTCTGCAGATGGCCGATCAAAATACAGCTCTCAATAGTATTCCGTTTACAATGGGTTGGTGTTGTGCGTTCAGTTATGGCTCAAAACACATTGAATATATTTTTGACGATCAACAATGCTGCAAAAATGTTTCCACATTTCTATCCATATATTGACTGCAGTTTAACTTTCAATCGATAAACCCTTTTGAAACCATGTGGATTGTGGTAAACACTGAACTTACAAAACTTAAACACACTTAAAAGTTGTTAGTTTGAAAATAATTATCAAAATGCTTAGTTCTACTCTGTGGCAATCTAGCCTTTAAGCAAACAGGGTGTGGGTTAGCTTCTTAGGCTGGTCACATACAATTGCTACCGGCTCTTTCCTACCAAAACATGCATGTATAGAATAGAGAGTGAATGTTTTTTTTCTCAACCAAACTGCCCATATTCCGAGGTGTATCCCGCCTCACGCCCAAAGTTGGTGGCATAGGCTTTAGATGAACCCTCACAGGAATACAGATGCTGCTAAATCCACCATTTCTCACTTTCATTATATTAACAATTATTCTTTCAGGTTTGCAGAGGGGAAACTAGCATTTACCTTTTTTTTTTTTTTTTTTGTATTGCACATGCCAAAATGGAGCAATAATGTCTGTTTTTTGCAGTTGAGTTCCCTGAGATTCAGCAGGCCAATAATCTCTTCCCGGCTGAAATGGGGTGTTTTACGTTGAATCAATATGGACTGTGAGAAACCGTGTCAAATGTGTTGAGATGACTTGCAAAAGGAAATCTTTGTTGTCGCAAATGCTCCAAAAGTAGGTCACTCATTGCTATGCGTGACATCTTTTTGGCAAAAACACCAAATTGCACCAAAGCCAAAGTTAACCACTTGAAATAACCATTAGCTGGCAAATGCTTTTTCTAATAAGCACTCTGGTTCTAATGCTGTTTTGATCTTCGGTTCATCTTGGTTCAAGCATCTAGTCTTTCATTTTGTTAAATTACGGGTTTCGGAAAAAAACCCGAAGTTGAGTTAAACACTTTTCAGTCAGCAAAGATAGTATCGTGTTTTTGGCATTGTTTCAATTCTTTGGGGGATTATAAGGTTTGCTAAAGAGCCCTTTAACTTTACTGAGTTTTCTGCCTTGTTATAATGTGGTTTACCTGTCCTGAACATACCTGGAGCTGTATTGTGTTTGGTTGACACAATCCAGGGGTGCCGAAAATGAGGATACTAAGCCCAATTATTGAATGACATCGGTTGAAGTTCCAGATTCCCCGTTCAGCTCAGAGTTGGCTACATTACCAGAGATGGCATATTAATACGCTAAAATATTCATAAGGAAACTTCGTAATGAATTTGGCTTCAATTATAAAAGCAGAGTAAAATTTCACCTCAAAAAATATGTTTGTGTTTGGCACACGGACCAGAATTACATTTTTATTTTGACCCCCTGAGGCAAAAAGTTTGGGGACCCCTGGACTAAGCAGCTGTTTACATCTTCAATTGTTTTGTTTTTTTATTTTCCGTTTTGGCTGACTGTGAAATAAGAGTTGCCAGCTGGTATTTAAGTGGCATAGTATTATTTTTTTTCTTCACAGATACAGCAACATGGTGATTCAATAATAATAATAATAATAATAATAGTAATAATAATAATAGTAATATAATAAAAATACATTTGATTTGTAATGCACTTTACATTTCAAGGAAATCTCAAAGTGCTAGGTATAATGTCAATACCATTTAGTGAAATATGAGCTGTTGTTATGAAACTCATCTAATTTGTGCAAGATCAATAGACACATCGACCAAAATCCACTGATCATTTAATTATGGACACATTTTTATTGTAAGACGCATTATCACTTTGGACCAGCACTATGTAACTTTGTATCTCTCTATCGCCATCTAGAGAACATTGATTTTTTAAAAACATACGTAGTGTGATTTTTGTGAGTGCCAGTGATTCTCCATTAGTGTTTAGTGAGTTATATATATATTTGATGTTGTTGTTAGTATCACTACTGAGGCTGTGCCCTGCTCCTAATTGTTACGTTGGAGTTTTTGTTTTGTGTTTTTTTTTTTTATCAGCGGGCTTCACTCAGAACAGAAACATTTCATTGGCAATCTTGGTTTATCAAACACACTTTTAAATGAAATGAGTGTTTTTTTACATTACATTGTATACATTGTGTTCCTTACACATACAACAACCTGTAGCAAAAACACCCCTTCGTTTGAGAAAATAGTGTTCTATCAGAAAATGCACGCACCATCACTTAGGGACCTTATGCCTCAAAGCGGTCTCTGCTCAACAAGCCATCTCATTCCCTTTGTGAGCTGGTGGAAAATACAATACCACGAGTGCAAGTCAGAAAACAGCGGACGAGGAAATGTCAAGCTTGACCTTATATGGGGGGGACTAATGTAGGTGAAGTGAATGACAACGGACCTAAAGTAGATGATAATCGAGAGCTCTGAGTGAGGCTTTTAAAGACCATCAGTGACCAACCGTAGAAAGCTGAGACATACAATAGCAAAAACACGCTTGACACCTCTTAAATCCACAGGTCAGGGCAACTAATGGCCCTCCCAGGGTGCACTTCAACCACAAACAAGCCATATAGCCACTGTTGTATTTTGGGTCCGCCTTTACTTTTAAGAGGGCAGCAAGCTTTTTAGCAGCAAACCAGTAGCACATTCCGCTATTTACCGGTCAAGCCAAACAAATTTAATTGTGTCCTCAAAACAGAGTGCTCTGACAGAAAGAGTACAGAGAATGTCTGAAAAGAGGGAAAAATGAGACTTTGGGGGCAAAAAAGAAAAAACATCGAAGCTTTTAAAAGCCAATTGCAAATCCATTAAACAATGACAAGGGAGGAGAACAAGTGTGGGGAACGTTGGGCTGGGGTAGATGAAACTCTCACACAATTACCTGGCTTATCATGAAAGTGGCTCAGACTCAGGTCCATAATGACTGTGTCCTTAGAAGTGAAGGGAACAAATAGGTGTGTCGCTCAAGATTCTGGTTGGAGTTTTCTATTTCAGATACCTTGGAAAAAAATTGATTATTTAAACAGTTTTTAATTGTGTGACAATGCTGTGGACTGAAGGATTTCACTGACCCTATACGTTCGAGAAGTGAGATGGTCTGTACATGGCCAGTCACATGGACATGTATGAAGCCCATCATTATGGAACAGGAAAAACTTTCTAAAATATACAGAGTTTTGATATTTGCGCTGAATAGCAGTATGTTGGTAAAAGGTGTATTTCAAACCTGTGACAATAAACATACATTTTCACAGCTCCTCTTTGTTTCAGATCCCCTCATTGCAAACTATTTGATTTGTATGCTAACGTGGGAGATATTTTACACCGGATGCCCTTCTGGCGCTGCCTGCAGTATGTGCTTTTGGGGCTGGAATTACTTGTTTTTGAATTGTATCTGTAACTAAAAGAGGTGGGTAGTACTCAGTTACATTTACTCAGGTACATTTACTTGAGTAACTGTTTAAAATAAATTGTACTTAATACAGTAGCTTTACTGCACAATACTTTTTACTTTTACTTGAGTAATAATATTTTGAAGTAACTGTACTCTTACTCGAGTAGAATCTTGAAAATCTAGAAAGAGTACCTGAAACCTAAACCTGAAACCTGAAAGTAAGAGTACTTTTACCACCTCTGTGTGTCATGTAAGAACAGCTTTATGTGAAAAATGTGATGGTGTGAAATTCTGTTCCTTGTGCCTTAATTTTTTAAAATATTATTCACGTTTTTAGTTTCTTTTTTGAAAATATCAGAATCTGTTTATTATCTTTTCATTTTTTTGACAGATAATATGACATTACGCTCAAACAGTTACTCAGGACTTGAGTAGTTTTTTCACCAGTACTTTTCTACTCCAGTAATTATGTGAATGAGTACCTTTTACTTTTACTTGAGTAACATTATTTTGAAGTAACGGTCTCTTTTACTTGAGTAAAATTATTGGCTACTCTACCCACCTCTGGTAACTAATCTGCAGTCACAAATATTGTACCAATTGGACTCAGGGCCAGTTTGAACTTTTTAAAATACCATCTTACACAATGCAAAACATTCCTTCTACATGTTTTACTAATTTCATGTATCTGCACAACTGTCATGAAAACACACTAGAGTGGACAGTACTACCACACAGAAACATGTCTTAAACAGCCTGGGGGCCACTCATTTAAACTTAATGTGCGTAATTACCATTTTCACTATGACTGTCGTGTCAACGCTACTGACGCTGTAATTGGCCTTTCATGAAGAAAGAGCTGGATATTCACCTGTATTAATTTTAATGATTAGCATGACCCTTTAAATATGGTCGTACTGCTTGAGCCCCTGCTGGTATTTGGTCCACAAATCATTAAGGCGCAGTCCGTGATGGTTGATAGCTGGAGGCAGTGTGTTATGAGTTAATTCAAATGAAGTGCACCCAAAAGGCGCTCAGTTGGAGGAAAAGGTTACTGGTTCTCCCGTTGTGGTAAGGGGAGCATTAGTGGTACGCAGGGCCCTTCTAGGAGTTGTCCATGTCAAGTCTTGACTTTAGTTTAACTTAAAACCAGTTTATGTTGTTGTTGTGCTTGTGATTGTTGTCATATTTGTTATATTGTTTGTTATATTGTTTGTTATAGTGTTTGTTATAGTGTTTGTTGCTGTGTTTGTTGTTGTATTCGTTTTGTTTGTTGTTGTTGTGTTTGTTGTTGTTGTTGTGTGAATTGTTGTGTTTGTTGTTGTGTTTGTTGTTGTTGTGTTTGTTATTGTGTTTGTCGTTGTATTTGTTGTGTTTGTTGTTGTGTTTGCTGTGTTTGTTTTTGTTGTGTTTGTTGTTGTGTTTGTTGTTGTTGTGTTTGTTATTGGGTTTGTTGTTGTATTTGTTGTGTTTGTTGTTGTGTTTGTTGTTGTTATGTTTGTTATTGTGTTTGTTGTTATTGTGTTTGTTATTGTGTTTGTTGTTGTATTCGTTGTGTTTGTTGTTGTGTTTGTTGTTGCTGTGTTTGTATTTGTATTTTTTCAGTTCCTCTATGTACTGTTTTAAAATGGAACTTAACTAGGTCAAGCCCAATTTAGTCCTGGATTTGACCATTTAGTCCTAGTTTAGACCCGGTAAGGTATACTCCTGGTTTAGACCTGCTTTCGTCCTGATATAAAACAGAGATTCTTGATGTTTAGACCAAGATTAAAAACAAAGCATCAACAAAGAACAGGGGAAAACAGGGACAGAGACACACAGGTGAAAACACATGGGGCGTGGCTGGTCATCAAACAACTGATCATGACAGATTGAAGAAATGACCTTATAATTCTTCCAATGCCATTCATTAAATTTGGATTTGTGACCCAGACAAAGACATTGGGTTGTACTTAACTCAATCATGAAGACATTATTAGCAATAATGAATCCCTCATTCAATTAAACACTTACATGTATATTAGTCAATCAACATAGCTTCCAATTATCCCGGGGTGTGTACTTTGTTAATTTAATGTTACTGCCAAATGGAATCGGAATGTGTAATTGACTTAATAAAGTGTCTCCGCTTCACTTAAGTCACAATGATTTAATGTTGTTTATTTGTGACAGGGAACCATCACATTGTGACCACTTTAAGATGTTCATAATTTCACAATCCCAACAAGGTCTATCAATTTGAAGTGCCCCAATATTCCCATTTCCATTTCCCCTGCATTTCATATCCCGCCTCAGACAAACCACAATTAACAACTGCACGAAATAATAATTGCCATTCTTTTATTTTAATTAAGCCGCTCCTCGGGGCGATTCAGATGAGCACAATTCATTTCAAACTATTGCAAGTATGGCTGTTGAGTTTGGAAGTTCCCATGTGCTTCCTTTTAGCCACTTAAATGAAACTCCTATAAACCTGCCTGATATGGATTTGCATTTCGCGCTCATTATGGGAAGTTATGGTATTTTAAAGTTTGCTAGTCCAGGGGTGGGCTATCTTTTTGACTCAAAGGTCACATGGGGTTTAAAAATGTGCCAAGGGGGCCGGCTGATATTGTATTCTTTGTAAACTGCAACCATTTCTTGACAAATGAGACATACAGCCTTCGATCGGACCTCAGTGAAAAAATCTGTCGATGTGGAGTTAAGTCGTTACTGCAGGGTATAACAAAAATATGAGTAAATGCTTGGCGGGCCGGATTAAAAAGCCCAAAGGGCCGCATGTGGCCCCCGGGCCTCAGTTTGCCCACCCCTGTGCTAGTCTAAATGGCTTTGTGTAATATCATAGAACACTACAATGAATATGGATCATATGGATCAAGTTGAACAGCACTATCTGATCTGGAACAGCTAGTTACATTGACACTGTGTTTTAGTCTAGTCTAAGTGCAGCAAAGAATGATAATACTAGAGGTGGGCATTATGGTAAATACATATCAAGATTTTACCAAGCCAATTTAATTAATAGTTCATCATAATACTATTTATTTTCCTTTTTTATGAATATGAACACTGGCATTGTTACAGTACAAATGACATTGAAGACTGGGACAGAAGTGAATGCACTGTAGAATGATTGTTAATGTGTTAATGTAAGTGTCTGTCTTGCCACTGAAATTACCCATCCATCCATTTTCTTCCGCTTGTCCGAAACCGGGTCGCAGAGGCAGCAGTCTAAGCAGGGAACTCCCACCGTCGACCACTGCCCGATCCACATTGCACCAGCCCTTTATGGTACCTCCCGCAGGTGGTGGGTCCACGGGAGGGCCTGACAGCATGTGCACGGGCGGGGACTCGAACCACCGACCCTCCGGTTGAAGGGCGAGCATCTACCCACTGCACCACCGCCGCGGCCTGAAATGACCTATAAGCACGAATTGTAAAAATTTCAATGTGTTGTATGTCTCTACAATGCAGGCCAAAACAGATTTTCCCATAACAGGACAATAAAGTTGATCTCATGTCAATCTTCCCAAATTCGCAGATCATCAAAGCTTCATATCACAGTGACACATCTTTTATGGCCATATTGATAAATGTCTTAAATTGTAGGAATGTGAAATAGTCCATAATTTCTAGTTGGACTGATCTACTTAGGTAAACCGAGACAATGCTTGCTTGTGAATGAGCAACGTATAATCCAGACAGATTAAATTGCAATCACATTATAATGGTAAATAATGGTGAATGCAAATGAAACTGTCTTCCAGCAAAATGACTGCCCATTTATGCAGCCGCCTCTGATGCCATGTTCTTTTTGAATGCAGAATATTGTCGTCCTGGGACTATATGTTATATATCTGAGAATGTGTACATTGCCAAAAGCAAGGTTTTGTTGGCTTGTAAAGGCCTCACCGCAACCAGACATCTATAAAAGGCAGGTGCAAAGAATCCCAGCTCTAACCTATATCTGGGTTTTATGAGCGGATAAGTGGAGGCCGGGGAGCTGGAGAGAAGAGACAGGTTGAAGTGGTGACTTGGAGGGCCGTTTGTCAGCGTTGCCCCTTTGCCCCATGTTGACACAGCGTCCCAAAGGAAAGACACAAAGACACAAACAAATCGAATAAAGCTCGGCCACAGTGCCACAGTGAGCTTTGCAGGAGGGATTCAAATAGACAAAAGATTGGCCAGTATCGCCGGGCTGCGCCAAGACCGGCTTCTGACACTGTGGTCTCCCTTCAAGCCGAGACCATCATCGAAGCACTGACTGACTGACTGACTGACTGACTGACTGACTGACTGACTGACTGACTGACTGACTGACTGACTGACTCCAATGTGAACAACTGGGGCGATTTGACAGCGATACCTCAGGCATCAACAAAGCACGGTTACTTTTATCCAAAGGTCTCGCCGCTACAAGTTGATGCAATACTGGTGTGAGTGAATGGTAATAAGATTAAAGGTGACGTTCTGAAAGTAGATACTGGAGAAATAAAATGAAATCTGATATATGATTTTGAGAAAAGCATTGTTTGGGCATTTGAAGTGTGTGTTTTATTGATGCAAAAAGTCAAGAGACATGAATGTTTAGGTCAGCTGGTACTTCAATATCATAAAAGTGAATGATTGTCTGTCAGTTATGTCAGTGTAGTTCCTGCTGGTCTATACCACCAAAGGCCCATAGTAGCGGTGATCAGTGTGACTGTGAATTATTCAACCATACCTCAGGCCTGTAGTTGTTGAGAATAACCCCAGATTCCAATGACTCCCTGGCAGGACTGGAAAAAATGAATTTTTGTATAGATCACAGATTGGTTGTGGTATAGCCACTGCTGCCCTGGGTCAGACTGAAAGAAATGTGGCAGCCATACCACACCTAAAACCTCCAAAAACACATTCACAGGCAAGGGGGAGTTAAGTGTCTTGCCCAATGAGACAGAGGCAGTGTGGGCAGCGGTCAAACCAGCAACCTTCTGGACAACTTACGTTTCCAGCTGAGCTACTACCTCAGATGTGCATATAAATGGAATACATAGGCCGTAAAATAACATCGAAAAAGATTAAAAGAAACCCAAATACAATGTCTAAAGAGAATATTTGAAGAAAAATCTAAATAGTCATTTGTCTGACAGGTGTGAAAACAGGTCTGTAGGCAGCAGCAGCATTAGTCATGGTGTCAGAGAGGGTGATGCTTGACAGGACAGATGCTGCTGATTGATCAGTTTGAGACAAAATCAAATAATGCCTGTTAGTGAGCAGAATTCACCACATAAAATATGACGACAAGCCAAATAAATGAGCCGGGAAACGCAAAAAAACAGGCAAAATAAAGAGATGAAAAATTCAGCATTAGGCTAAAAGAGTCATAAATCCTTCTGCGTTAATTAGCCAATGGAAAGGTAAATGATTAACGGAATAATACACACAAATGATATGCTGCAAAAACAGGTTTGAGAGAGGATGATAGATGTCAGAAAAGTTTGGATTTCAATACTTTATTTTGCCTAGAGCTGGCATAAATAAGTGTTTTTTACAGTGATTGTATGACATATATTATACGACTATTAATTACATCTCTATGCAACCTGTCCAGCAACAATAATATCTCCTCTTCCCTTGTATATATTTTATTTTTTATTTTTTTTGAAGGACCATGTGACAGTTACCAAGGGGATTTCAGGTCATCTGACAGGCGAGAGGTACGCTTCAGTGACAGATAATCATAATTAACGCAATTATTGTATGACATGAGGTTACAGGGAGTAGAAAATCATCAAGTACTTTAAGGTGTAGTCCAGAGATTTCCTAACATAAGTAATCTGTCATAACTATTATTGTACTTTAGTCCCGTACCTGGCCTCTGCAGCAACATCAAATCAGCGCTTGTGGGTTCTACTTTGACCGATATCAGTTTTTGAGTGGTGTGGCAGCCTGCAAACTGATTGGATGTTGCTAGGGGAAGGGGGAGGGACAGAAGTAAAACTCCACTTGTATTGGTCAAGATTATCTTTAAATGTTTTAATCATTTCTTGTATTATGGAATCACGTCGGTGTTCGTCCACGTCCGCAGATCCTAGCTGTGAAAACGAATGACCGGATCAGTTTCAACATTTGCACACAGGTACATACCATAGAGGCGCCGAACTGTATCGATTTGGGTACTTCTTCGATGAATATTAATGAAGTAATTAATTAATTAAGGTCCAAAACTGTGAACGCAATAACTCAAAAAGTCTTTGCTGGATCTTTTTCAACTGTTGCACACAGGTACATATCATGAAGATGCAGAACTGGATTGAGTTTGGTACATCTTCGAGTAATGACAATTAAGTAAT
>JAVQKC010046955.1:0-33465 GCA_036025475.1 Philypnodon macrostomus | reverse complement strand
CTCCGGAGGAGCTGGAGGAAGTGTCTGGGGAGAGGGAAGTCTGGGCGTCCCTGCTTAGACTGCTGCCTCCGCGACCCGGCCCCGGATAAGCGGAAGAAGATGGATGGATGGATGGATTAATTGTCATTAATCGAAGATGTACCAAACTCAATCCAGTTCTGCATCTTCATGATATGTACCTGTGTGCAACAGTTGAAAAAGACTCAGCAAAGACTTTTTGAGTTATTGCGTTCACAGTTTTGGCCCGTTATTAATTAATTACTTAATTAATATTCATCGAAGAAGTACCCAAATCGATACAGTTCGGCGTCTTTTTGGCATGTACCTGTGTGCAAATGTTGAAACTGCGGACGTGGACAGTTCGCCGATATAATGACTACAAAAACTTTAAACGGGATGTTGCTAGACACTGATTTCTGTTGTTTTTTGAAGATACAGCAAATATATTATGAGAAAAACATGGTATGTAATTCTCCATGCTTGTGTCTCACTGCAGACTACATCAACATCACACACACTTTTTATGTACTTTGCCGTTTGTGTGGAAAACTAAACTAGCTTAGCCCACGAGTCTCAGTCAGCTTCTCTCCCCCCGATGTGTAGGGGCTGGTAAACCTACTTTAAGTGTAACAATAAGAGGGAACTTTTTACTCCTGCTAATGTGACCAATAATCGCATGCCTCTGCGTTTAGGAAATTGTATCTTTTAAAATCTCAAATATGATTATTCATTCATTCACCCTAACTGTAACTGAATTTAACTAAATATTATGTTCTTTTTTGTGTGATTATCACACCTGTGTGATTATAGACCACGTCAGTGATACAGAGCATGTTCCAGTCTGTCCGGAGGCTCTCCACCATAGCGCCCACTTCCTCCCAGCCGTAGCTCTTCCCCGGTGGACTGAACTCAGGGTTAACACTCAGCTGGTCGGCCAGAGAGTAGCAGGAGCGTGACTCCCCCAAAGTCTGCAGAGGGGTGAAGTGGATCATGTTGTAGCCTGCAACAAACACACAGCTCATTAGACATACAAGAATGCACCAATAGGAAAATTCTAGCCTGATACTGTTGTTTTAACTAGGTCCACGCTGTTGTACTCGTCAACAAGGTGTATATGCGTGAAAAAGTCTCATATGTCTGCCACAACTGGCACTTTAATCAGACGTGTGATTTCTACAGGGTTTTATATTGTTAATGAGCAATTAAGTGCCCCAAACCATGACAAACATTGGAAGAATGTTTGTGAAGGATGTTTTTGCCAAATTTTATAAATTTCCCTAAAACTACATTCTTCTTTCAGTCTATAGGGGGCGCTATATTGGTACCTGGCATCATATTGGTCCGATGTGTTCAGGGCCGGGGGGAAATTAGGTGTTTCAGGTTTGAGCCTAGTGTATATTTGTACTTTTTAATATATGTTTATTATATTGTTACTTATCTCTTTTTTTGTACACTTTATTCTTACCATGTACTATTATTGCATGCTACTAGTACTTCATGACTTACTTAGCGAGTCTAACGGTTCTTCCGAACCAAAGCATTTTATTGCATTTTTTGACCCTGTGTTGAATATGCATGACAAATGAACTTGAAACCTGAAACCTTTTTAATGTACATACGCAAATTACAGAAGTCAAATAAAGAATGCAACAATAGTGCCCCCATGTTTATGACCCCTATGGGACACACTTACTTTGGCAGAGAGCACTCAAACTACACACTTGATTTTTGTTGTTGTACCTGTCTCCTTGGCCACTCGGAGCCTGTCGGGCCAGTCATCCAGGTATCCTAAACATTTGGACAGGTAAGTCTGGATGGTGACACAGTCCAGAGGAAGAACATGGTTATCTGCCCCCACTCGGAGAACAGGGTCCACCACAATGTAGCCTCCACCGGACTGCTCGATACCTCTGAGGGAAGAAAATAACATGCAGGCTTTCCTGTACAGCTTCAAACAAAGACAATAACTGTATTTATTAGCTTGATAAAATACTTCTTTATTGATTTTTCAACCATTTTTAACATGCCTTTTTAACTGACTACATAGTTAATAATAATAACAACGGATTAGATTTATATTGCTATTATATATATATATATATATATATATATATATATATATACACAATAATTATTTGTTTGTCCTCCTGACCACTGAACACCAATCACACTCGATAATGTCCCTAAATTCAATGATTATCCAGTCTCTATACAACCACATTCTTTCACATGTGCCATTTTTAATTATTGAACAAAGTAACCAACATAACCTAAATGTAGTCTAGAACACGTAGTCACGTACTTTATTGTTTAGGTCACATATAGCAGGAAAATATAATATACTAATGGTAGATCTAAATAATTATTACTTCATAACGGTATCAGCCTAGATAGATATATATCTATATCTATATCGAACTTTTGTCATTGTCATTCTCTCTGAATTATCCCCACACAGTAGACTTAGCTTCACACTGACGTAAAGTGGTACTGTTTATGAGTACGAATACTTTACAGGAATGTGGTATCAGTGCATCCCTAACGATAATATCACATAAGGGCAATACGATGATAATCGATATATATATTGTACATAATGTCCTATGATGTAGCACTGCTTTTAAAGGTAGTATGACCATATTTAAAACTGTATTCCAATAAATGGGTAATTTTAATTTTGTTTGATATACTAAATAGGATTAATTCCGATATATAGCTATGCAGCAGCTTGCCGTATCGATTCAGTATCACCAAAAATCACATCACAATCATATATAGGAATGTCAACATTTTGTCCCACTCCTAGTGAGAGGTCAGGTCTTACCCATATCCAAAGTAGTACTGGTATGAGCCGGCAATCTTCAGGTCCAGAGAGCAGTACTTGTCAGAGTCATCATCCCGTCCTGAGGGGTAGTTCCAGGCCAACACTCTGAACACTTCTCGTTCAAAGGGGTTTCCTTCCAGAGGGTAGTTAGTGTGGAGAAGGACTCTTCTGCCCTGAAGACTGGGACCAAGGCGGAACTGCAGCTCAAACCCTGGACACAACAACATACCAATTAGACAACAAATTTTTTGATACTTAAGTGTTTTTTAAAGTCAACCATTTATAATACTTCTGAACAATTCCCTGCTCACCTACCAGTGTAATGTGTTTGATTAATGTAATTTTATATGCATACTGTCTGTGGCAAAACAATTGAATTCTGCATAAAAGAAAAACAGTAAAATAGGATGAAATATTAAAAACTAGAAAGCACTTGGAGAGCGCAGACATGCGCCAAGGCATTTCATTTCCACAATTTAATCAACAGGTCTTTGTGCCATTCCTGGCCTTCCCAGAGTATTTATCTAAATCTGTTCAGTTGTTTTTGCAGACAAACGAGAGTGAAAACATTACCTCCTTGGTCGAGGTAACCAGTTCTCATTATTTCATAAACGCATGTCTCCACCAGCCTTGATGTAAAGTAGGGCTCTGTTTAAATTAAATTTGTTAGGGCAATATCTTGAGAAGTGGACCTAGTTAATACACATCTTGATACGGGATATTTACAATGTTGTTATTGTTAACCATTTATTATGTGCACAACCTGCAGAGCTTAAAGTTACACTCAGAGATGTGCAAAGAGTTGTGACGCTTTTGAGCTGATTGCTTTGGAAAAAGATTTGAAGCTTCGAAGCCTCAAAGACCGACCCTCCCAAATGTCATTAGTGGGATACCAGTGACATTTAGTGATCACTCAGTTACAACTAGGCCTGTGGCGTCGTCCCCGACAGCAAGGTGTATATCGGCAAAACGGCCCCATACGTCTGCACCTTAATCACTTTTTTGATTTGTCTGGATGTTTGTGAAGAATGTTTGCGATTTCGTTTATGTTCAGCAGGATTATTGGCTCAATAAAAGTGCATCAAAACATTAATTAGTGAATGAATTAATTGTCATTAATCGAAGATGTACCAAACTCAATCCAGTTCTGCATCTTCATGGTATGTACCTGTGTGCAACAGTTGAAAAAGATCCAGCAAATACTTTTTTAGTTATTGCATTCACAGTTTTGGCCCGTTATTAATTAATTACTTAATTAATATTAATCAAAGAAGTACCCAAATCGATACAGTTGGGCGTCTTTATGGTATGTACCTGTGTGCAAATGTTGAAACTGTGGAGCCACAGATAGGTTACTACTATAATGTGGATTAGACAAAGACATTCCTGCGACACTGCCTTGAGTTGAGCTGAGATCTGTCCAGTCACTGTTTCCCCAGAGTGCTCTCTCCCTCTATATTTAGAGCTGTTTAAACAGCTACACAATCCCTATCATGTTCACTGGGCTGCAAATGTCACCCAGCACACTTCTGTCCACGAGACCACCTCAGCTGACCACATAATACACTATTATAGGACTACATTATATTGGGTCATAACGGTGAAAAATGTTGTGTCTGTTTGTTGGCTTGGTTTATTCAAGATGATGACATTATTAGGATACAGAGTGGTAAAGAGCACAAGGTCACACATATAAGGTCACTTCAGTGTTAGTTTTCAGAGTCGTACCCTTTGAAGTCCACTCACCTCCTGTCAAAGTGCACAGCAGGACACTGGATAAGAGGAAGAGTGGATGGTTTGGGCAAGTGGACAATGATTTTGAAAAAATTTAAGCATTAACAACACTTGAAAATATTAACTGTTGTGTTCCACAGGAATCACATGCCTTTCAGAACATGTTTATAGAGGTTAAACCTACAAGGTAAACAGATTTACATATATATTTTTTGCAGAGGATATTATTATTATTATTTTTAATCAATTTAAAGACATTACTAAGTCAAAAGAATAATGGATTGTCAAATAAAGTAAATTTTGTGATTAGAATGACAATATGAGGCACAAACTAGCATTGGTTTTAAAATGTATACTAGTGTTTTACATTCATTATTCCATTGTATAGGTGACCCTCTCAATCTTATCAAAACAAACTTCTCTACAGCTAGTCGAAAGTTAGTGCAGACAGCTGGATAACTTTTGAATCTTGAGCATGTGTTTCTGTTCCAACAGTTCGTAAACCATTGAGTGCCAGGGCACGTTAACACTGCCTTGTTTGGTCATACTGACAGAAATTCCCACAGTCAAACCTGTCCCTGAACCCAGCACATCAGAAGGTGGGGGAAAGAAGTGCTCCTTTTTCCCAGCTCCACCCATCCACACTTGGAGATCACCCTCAATTAGAAGGCTATACAAGCCATTGTTCTCCCATTTGCTGCCAGAGCATGAGCAAACTTACAGGACACATTATTTTGATTATCAGACCCTATTGATATTATTTATTTAATGTTTATGCCTATTAATTTAACTATAATGTAAGTGTTGACAAACCAGATTGTTATTTTGATTTGATTGTAATACATCTCTCATATATTTCATACAAAATGAAAACAACCAAAAGAACAACAAAAAACAAACTTCTCATTTTTGGTCAGAACTGAACTGAATTTTACACACGCACTTTTTGATACAAAGCAGAATCACAGCGTACCTTGTGATTCAATACAATATGGTGATACATGGCTCACGATACCGACACAAAATGGCAATAGTACAATAATCAATATATTGTATGTTAACCTACAAAAAAACAGTTTTTAAAAGAACTAATATAGTTAAATGAAGGGAACAGTGAATACTTCAACTGTATCTACTTTCTCAAGGTAAGAATATATATATATATATACACACACATATACACACACGCGTACATACATACACCGGAATGTCGAGCTTTTGTCCCACCCTTATTTACTACATAGTAAAGCTTTAGTTTGACAAAAAAAAAAACACCTAATGTGAAGCGTCTTCAATTTCAGGTTAACTTTGTGCTTTCTGTATTTATATGATGGCTCAAAGTGAAATACAGTGAAGGAAGTAAAGATAGTAAGCTAGATTATATCTGTTGAAATTTATGAAAATTAAATTGCTGAGTTCTTAGGCAAAACACTATAGTAGGCATCGATATGTGACTGTGGATTGGATGAATAACAGAAAGGAAAGTTGACTTGTAAAGTGTGCGATAAAACTAATACTTTATTACTATGTTTTCATTCCAAGTGTTCTAAAGATTCTTTAGGTTAGTAAGGTGAGTCACTTCCTCCACTTTACTGATCGGCCTCTTGTTAATTAAGTTGTCTGCCCTCCCGCACCTTTACTCTTTAGTTATATACATTAAGTTAATACCTGTAATTGTGTTTGTTTGTTTCAGATGTACAAATACCGCAACCCATGTGTGTGTCTCATTTAAACTGCATCGCTTTTGAATCTCACCTGAATCTCTGGACTGCATTTTGAAAGATGTAGAGTGGTTCTAAAAGTCTAAAATAATTAAGTCTAAATTAATTGCTTAAGTCATATTTTCGCTGATTCATGATTGTTGGCCTCAGGTAACAGGTATGTGTGTTGTGTTGATGCTAACTTGCTCTGACAGTACCCTATAATAACCACAGTACTCTGGCAGCAGTACCTTGTTCCAGTCTGAACAGGGTCCTCTCTAAGCTTTCCTTGTCGTTGAGCATGAGGACTCGGATTTGCTTCAGATGCTGAGGTAACATGTTCAGAAGATCCACCACTGAGATGAACCGGTCACTGGCCTCCTGGAGACAAGGAGAAAAAAAGGACAACAATATAGTTATAACTAGGCCTGTGCTGTCGTCCCCGATAGCAAGGTGTATATCGGCGAAACGACCCCATACGTCTGCCACATACGTCTGCTACAACTGTCACCAACGGGCACCTTAATCAGACATTGTGTGATTTCTAAGGGTTTTAATATAGTTAATGAGCAATTAAGAGGCCTCGCTGCCAAACCATGACAAACATGGGAAGGGTCTATTTGACTTTTTTGATTTGTCTGGATGTTTGTGAAGAATGTTTGTGCCAAATTTTGAAAACTCCCCATCATAGTCAGATGTGTTCAGGGCTGGGGCATAATTATATCGGCGAAAACACCGACGTGGAATCACTATTTCAGGTTTGAGCCTAATCAGGCAAAGTATGTGCAAGTGCCTGACCTCCCAATTCCCATTCAAAATGACCGACTTCCTGTGGGGTGGGGTCATAATAATATTTTATGTTGGGTACACTGTGGAGAATCACTGTACCAAATTTCATTGCTCTCTGCCAAAGTAAGTGTGTCCAGGGTCCCATAGGGCTCATAAAGATGGGGGCGCTATAGAGGCATTCTTTATTTGACCTCTGTAATGTGCCTATGTACATTAAGTATACAATTGCCCGGATCACTGTGACAACATTCATGAGATTTCGTTTATGTTCAGCAGGATAATTGGCTCAATAAAAGTGCATCAAAACATTAATTAGTGAATTATTTAATTGCCATTAATCGAAGATGTACCAAACTCAATCAATTCGTTTTTTGAGTTATCGCTTTCAAAGCTAGGATTTGTGGACGCGCACCGACGTGATTCCATAATATTGTTGTTTCACCGATATAATAATAATGTGAGAATTGGCTTTGCTTTCTCTAGCTGTTTCTAATACTAGTCAATAATAGATCTGTATAAGCTGATAATGATATCAATCAAACTGATACCGATGTGTATCCCTAATTAATACTTTTTTAAAAGACTTTGCCAATAGTTTCAAACAGTTTTTTTTTTTATTACTGTTCTTTACCAAACCTTATGAGCTAATATTTATACATATATATTGTGAACATTTGTGCATTTGTATATATACTACTTGTACCAGTAGTTATTTGCATACTCCATTCAAATAACTCCATGGAACTGTGCATGTATTTATTATTGGTAAAGCTATGGGAACACACCTCTAGTGCTAAGGTAGGTTTATTGTGAGATACAGTATAGAATGTTGAGAACATGGAAAATACTGTATATCATTTTTTCACTGCCTTTGCCTCCAGTGTCTCCCATTGTGAGAATAATCTGTGCATGTTACCATGACAACAGCAGCTAATCTCAGGATTATGGTCGGAATTTACATTAGGAGTGCACAGGGCATATGTGATACTATACATTTATTAATATACGGTGTACATATCATAAGGGAAAGATCGGTCTTAGTGGTATAGTATCAATCTCTTTTTGCTGAAGTCTGCAAAATTCCACACACACAAATGATGAGATTTCCATGCTTTCCAGAGGTGTTCATACAGTGAACATACAGGATGCAGAGCCTACAATGTTGCTGTTTAGTATCAAATCGTGATTATCTACTGGCAGCACAGAAATGCTTCATTCCATCATCGTCCTGCTGGGAGGTACAGTCTGTTATCAGTGATTTTCCAATACCATTTCTTTTCATTCCTATGCAATACCTGGGCTCAGGTTAGCTGCCCATACAGTATTCATCGCAGTCATTTGCTCTTTGAGGACTTTTGAAATAGTGTAAACAGCTCGTCTAGAGGCACTCGTGCATATAACTCATGAATTAGGTTTAAAAAAACTATTCTGAATACAACTCTTTAAAGTCATTGGAAAGCCTAACAACTACACATATCCTGAAACTACAGAAGGCTATTATAACATATACAGTATATGACCTGGTTCAACTTAAGTACCTTACATTCATGATATGCTTTAATATCACTGTAGCATGTACATTGACCATTTTCCACAAAAGTCACAAATCCAGCTAACTTGTGCTTTTGTTATTCTGGTTTGTTAAACTATTCATAATTCAAAATACGTTCAAGTGTTTGACTGTACAATATAAAATAACTATGAAACATGTAAATAGTCTGTACCTCTACAGTGATGTGCAGAGGGTCCACGATCTGCCAGATCATCAGAGACAGGAAGTCTATGGCCAACAGGACTCCTGCTGTCGCATACAGCTTCCACGGCTCCAACTGTTGCTGTGGGGTGGACAAATACAAACACATATGAGTGCACTAGAATATTCTGAGATAAAGGTCATTTGTGGCTGTAGGCCAAAAAGTGTTTATTTTTATTTTTTTATAAAAGGTCATTTATAGCTGATTAAATAAGTATAATACAATGCCTATTGTGCTAACTCAACTTGTCTGATCTTTCTACTATGCCATAATGCGGTTTTATTGTAAAAAAAAAAAAACATAAATAATCTTGTATGCTGAGGCGCTGACCTTCTCATGAGCGGTTTTTCAGGCTTGCTGACACCTAATTCACACTCACTGTGGTACAGATACGGAACAGGCGTTTGTCATTTTACAGCATCTTTCTGCATACAAGGTCTAAAATCTGAACTAGGAATTTGTGATGGAAAAAGTTTGAGTTGCTCTTAGTAAAATATACAAACTAAGATGGACTCATAAATATTCATGAATCCCACAGGACATAAAACTCCCTGAAGGTTGTTCTTGTTGAAGTCTTTAATCCTTATTTTTATTCATAAATGGGCCACGACTGGATTAATCTAGGATTGTCTGATAAGATCTGATGATGCCTGCAGTGTCCAGCCTCAAGCCTGGTCACATGCATTAAAATAACTTCTTCAAAAGCTGCCGAAGTTTGTGGTAATGTATTTATGTATTAATTAAAGTTTTAATGTGTGAATGCAAATACTTTTCAAAAGCCATGAGTTGGAAGAAGTTTCAAATCTACATATCTGGACTTAAGTCTGATATGTCTGATAAGAGTAGACTATTTTGCCCCCATTGGTTTGATTTGAGTATACTGACTGACTTTTAAATTCTTCTTGAGTTAATCCAGTCCTAGAAGCTGTAAAGGAGGAAGTCCAGTGAAAGTGTGTCAATGTCCAGAGCTGATCCCTCGACGCTTGTTTCAAAGCCCCAATATCTCACCCTCCATTCTCAGCCTCACCGCCCGCTATGAGCCCCTCTGTGGTGCTGGCTCTCTGGAGCCTATATCCACCAGGACTGACTTCAAACAGGAATTCAGATTAGGA
Source organism: Philypnodon macrostomus (assembly GCA_036025475.1). Lineage (NCBI taxonomy): Eukaryota > Metazoa > Chordata > Actinopteri > Gobiiformes > Eleotridae > Philypnodon > Philypnodon macrostomus. The sequence continues at coordinate 23,552 of JAVQKC010046955.1, read as the reverse complement.
CTAAGAATACAGACCTCAAATGACATGTGTGCGTGCATACATTGGTTTTATATATAGCACTTTGTCGTTTTACAATTGACATACACTGGTGGTGGTAAACTACCTCTTTATACACAGCTGCCCTGGAGTCGAATGCATCCACAGTCTCTCTGACTCCAATCACACAACCACATTCAAGGAAATGCAGATTTATGTGTCCAAGGACACCACGACCATTAAGGCAGTTGCCACAGTCACACAAGCTTTGTAGCCACATCTGCCCCGGGGCACACTTCACAGTCTATTGGATTCATTTAGGTTACTATTTTACGTTTTGCAACATCAAAAACACAATATTTATCTAATCGTCTAAACTGTCTTGTGGAGCTTCTACTTAGACTCTTTGAGAAACGCTTTTTACTTCTTCTAGGATATAAGTCTTGACACCCTCAGTTAAACACACACCTTCTCCAATCATATATGTTGTTAAATGGTGGTGGTGATAATGCTTCAGTATAGGAGCAGGCATTTATTACATCCCTTATAGATGAATCCCATGGTGAATATGTTCTTGGAGGGGACTATAGCCCAACATAATAGTAAGCCTCTGCAATCAGGACATGGCAAAGTAAACATGGCATTGGTGACTGTTAGTAATGGACCGCAGACCTCCGCCAAGGTAGCCAATAGTCCCTATTTGCCCTCCTAAAATAAACGGTCCTAAATAGAACCTTCTGTGGGACTTTCCCTCTAGAAAGAAATTCCAAAATAGTGAGTTATCTTTCGTTGTTGCTATTAATGACAACAATTCAAAATCTTTCAAATAATAATAAAGCAATGTCATCTGCAAGAAGCTGAAAAGGTAGGAAAACTTGGAATTAGCTGTTGCTGTACTGCAACTTTGGTAGCAATTTGGTTAATGCCCACAAGATGGCGCTGTGTTAATGAAACTTGTCAGGCTCAGATGTGTGTCCCATTCAAGTGAATATGAAATCCGGGACGGTGATCCGGATCAGTCCCAAAATTGAATCACGTCCTTGTGTCATTCCTGACCTTCCCTGAAAATGTCATCCAAATCTGTTCAGTAGTTTTTGAGTTAAGTCGCGTATGAATGGACAGACGCTAACGATAACAATTACCATATTTTCCGCATTATAAGGAGCACTTAAAAACCTTTAATTTTCTCAAAAACCAACAGTGCGCCTTATAATCCGGAGTGCCTTATATATGGATTAATTCTGGTTGTGCTTACTGACCTCCACGCGATTCTGTGTCACGCGGCGCTCAAGGCGATCCGTCAAAATGTTTTGGTACGACTTCGGTAAACTACAAAGCTCCGGGAGTCAGGAGCGTCGTGGAGTAATACATACCGGTACTATGCTTCACCGTAACGAAGGCAGGAATCATCACCGAACTGCCAGGTAACAGCAACGACACAGACTCGGATAATGACGAGGGGGATCCGGGCATGCTGGATGCCGTAATCGCACAACTGTTCAACTCGGACACTGAAGATGAAGAACTTTAGGGATTTGTGGACGAGGAATAAACTGAAAAAGTGACTGTATTGTGTTGTATGTTACGTGTTATAACTGAATAAATTTAAGTTATTATGAATACGCTAACGTTTGATTTAGTGGTATCAGACTGTATTTTTTTACGTGTTACAAATGAACGAGGTTGAAAGTTATTGTGAATACAGCATTAACATTTGAACAATGTTGAGAGTTATTGTGAACGCGTTTAATAAAGTTTGACTGACTGACTTGTCTGACTGTTTTGTTTTGCTTAATGCGCCTGATGGTCCGGTGCGCCTTATATTTGAAAATTGACCATTCATTGACAGTGCGCCTTATAATCCAGTGCGCCCTATAGTGCGGAAAATACGGTAATTACTCAAAATGCATTTGAGGTAGAAACATGGTTAAAAGCTCTGAAAGTTGATTTTAAGTTACTCCCTTTCTTGAGAAGTTATTTTGTAAATGTCAGATGGTAATTCATATTATTTTACACTTTTTATTTGCCCACCTTCTTCTTCTCCTTCTTCTCCTCCTTTTTGGTGAAGAGCGTATGGACCCACCAGATCTTAGTGAACATACTGCCATAGGCCACACTGAAGCCCAGGCCCAGCAGCCACAGCCGGAACTATGGGACACAAAGATGTTGTTTAGGCTATTCTTTTTATAACTTACTGTATTAAAACTTACTTCGTGATGTAGGCTAGTGTCAGTGCTTACCTGGCAGACGACAGGGAACTGAGCCCTCTGAACGTGATGCCCGTCAATGCCAAGAGGAAAGACTGCAGCCAGAGCCATCATACAGCCCACAGCAGTCATGTTGTTGAGGTATGGCTGAGAGTTCTGGATATACCTGTAAGGAGTGACACAGAGACACATTATAGGACAATCAAACATTATCATTATCAACACAAAAAATATTGCGAATTTGAACTCATAACGTCATGTTGAGCGTTGTAAGATCTGAATATGAGTACTGACTGAGCTAATCTGCAAAATGAAGTATATTGGACCACAAATCTTTATCAATTTAATTAGTTAGTTGTATCTCTTCAGAAGCCTAACAATGGCAAAACTACACACATCTCTGAGTGAGGCTAAAAGAAAAATACTCAAATCTTCTATGGTGTTTCCCTCAAAGGAACTGGCCTCTCAACACTCTCACTCAATAATAATCTCACTCTCCTGTGGTATTAAAACGAGACAATCAAACGACAGAAGAATGGACTCCAGGCTGAGTCTGTGACAGTTAAACCGTGAAGATGTACAAAGATGATAACTTCAACACACTTTATGATTTCCCTGAGATTTTGAAAAGGCTGTGGGTCATACTCTACACGACTGGACTCATCACGACTCAGTCAAACAACTGAAGACACACAGTGAAGTCTCTCCATTCTCCATATCTTGAGCCAGGATCTTGGTCAGGATCTAGCTGGAGGACTTGCCTGTTGTGCATGTTTTAGGTTGGATACTGCATGTACATTTAGGGTGTAGTTTGAATGTAAACTCACCTGACGTTGCTGTTATAGATGTTGAATGTAAGACAGACAATGCCCAGCAGAATGCCCAGTCCAGCGAAGACCGAGACCGCAGCAAACAGCTTCTGAGAGAGATACCTGTACTCCTCTATGACCACTGTACGGTCCGCCGGGGGGCCAGCTCCTACATGGGACAGTGAGAAGAATAATTGTACATTTGAGGCAGCCTTTAGTCGTTTAGTCGACTAATTATTTATTGGTTGACTTGCATTACATTCACACAATAAAGCTCCGTGTAGCAGCAGGATTCGTCTATTTGAGCACAGACACGCCCCCTTTAAGTTTCCTTGGCTTTGCTCCTGTGTTTTATTACACCGGAAAACCAGTATTTTTTTAGGTATTTTTCATTTAATGCCATTTTCGCTGAGCTCAAAGAGACTCATGTAGTCCTTCGTATGGATCATATGGGTCGGCTCTGACCGGCTGAGTGGTTGTGGGAGGGGCTGCACACACAAAACATGTCGCATGGTGAAGGTGAGAAAAGCACTTTTTAAGTTAAGTTACACTTTATTGACCCCTTAAGGAAATGTCTCCAGCTCAATGTCTCTGGGGCAACCTGTCAGGAGCAGCGGGCAGCCACAGTGCAGCACCCAGGGACCCATCTCCAGATCTTGAGCCAGGATCTTGGTCAGGATGTACCTATAGCTGAAGGATTGACCTAATGTGCATGTTTTGGGTTGATGGGGGAAACCGGAGTACCCGGAGGAAACCACCCAGACACGGAGAGAACATGCAAACTCCACACAGAAAGGCCCTGGTGCCTGGTCCGGGACTTGAACCCGGGACTTTCTTGCTGTAATACAGTATTATCCAGCTTTCCTACCTGTTTGTCAGTTGTACTTCAGTTCAGAAAGTAGATTTGTGTTAGCGGTGAGCTAACTAGGCTATAGCCCGTGTTTTTCAGGCTTCAACCTGCAGCTTCTAATCATCTCTGGTAAATGAATTTTTCATGTAACAAACTTTTTTTTTTACTGTGGTTACTTCAATTTTGTAGCATACATAGGAAAGCACTGGAGCTAGTAGCACGAGAGACAAATCTGAGCGTTTACCAAAAGTGAAAATATAAATAGTTTTTAACAGGCTGTTTTATTCACTTGTTAGGTAAGATAATAACCCTTGTGTGTCCTAAATGTTAGTAAACACTGTCAAATGTATGAATGCAATAATCCCTATTTTATATTGCATTGTAAACAGTGCCCAGTCATGAACTATTGTGGTAAATTGCTGTTGCAATGTTGACAATGTGCCATTGAATGAGCATTCAGGAACCCCTAAAAATCCTCAGAAGGAGATGAATAGTATTGAGCCACTTGACATTACAATACAAACAGATATCCATCTTCATTACTGTCATTAACCAATGCAGCTTAACACTTTAGCTGGTTAGATATCTGAACGTTTCAGCAACATCTTCACACAAACTCAGCACCTCTAGAATTTCTACAGCCAATAGTACTTTTCCATTTACTGTACAAGACATGACTTCTGCAAGGGTAAACAAAAATGCAGCAGTTTCTTATATGCATTATACAGCTTTACCATATTTATAAAATACAGGTGAATTTAACTGATAAGAAATCCCTGACAAGGTGAAAGGTAACATTGTTGTATATGACTGTGAATATACTGCCTTCCACAATTATCTTACTCCAAAATAACATTCCTAACACAACACTTCAAAAATCTACACTATGTAATTATTAGCACCCATATGAAAGCACATAACTATGAGCCCCACATGAAGGTCTTGCTGATTTAAGTATTTCTGACTAGTTTAGATTTAGTTATGTTTTATTTTTTAATTAATTAAATTAATTACATTTATTATTAGGCCTAGATTATTTGACTTGTTTCAATGTAATTCAGACTGTTTTATATATATGTATTTCTTTTATATCAGGCAAAATGATCTGCCAGTGAAATAAGATATTTTTTCTTATTTCAAGTGCAATTTCAGATGGTCTTGGTGTTGGCGAAGAAATCTAGATCTTTTTCTAGTTCCTTAGGTTATTTTTTAAGTTCTGTTTCATGGCGTTGGTAAACATTTGTGCCACTTTGAAGAATAAAGAATTCAAATCAAGATTTAACTAATCTAGATACACTTTTTTGCAGTGCCTGGACTGAAACTGTACACTGCTGTAAATCCGGAGAGTAAACCATCCTCTGTCCTTCAGCTGGATCCAGGACCAGCGTTTCCATGGAGACTGACTCTGGAGACAGTTGCCACGGCAATAGGGGGCGGAGGCGGTTGTTACGGAGGCCGTTTAGGGAGACTGAGACAAGTGACACTGTGAGCGAATCAAACGCACCCTCCACACTGTCACTATACAAGCTCCACCCGGCTCCAGCTACTCAAATATACATTTAATTACAGAGAAGGATTTAACTGGTGGAACTTAAAATTGATTTGAGATAACTAACTACTAACTAACGTAAGGCAGTTCATTAAAACATTGTTGGTATCCAAAGTGATGCCTGTACTGGTAACTTCATCTCTTCCATATACTATATCTTAGCAAGATTACTCAGGTGGCTCAGGTGGCAAAGCAGGTGTTCATACGGCTGTTGTGTCCGTGGGCAAGACACCTTACCAGTCACCACCTTTCCCCCAGTGTGTGTGTGTGTGACTCTGGAATTTCCATGTGTTGTGTGATTATTAGTGTGTTTAGTGGTTTATTTCAGTCTGCCCCAAGACAGTTGTGGATAAAGCCATTGTTTACCACCACCTGTGTGTGACTGTGGAGTGAATGATAATGGACTCATTGTGAAGCATATCGAAGACCTTGAACTGTGCTATACAAATGTGATTCATTAAAATATAATATGAATGTACTTATTTGTATAACTATAGTTCGATATTTACATCATTGTATATCTGTGTTGTGAGCTGTTTCTGCAATAACTGCAGAGTGAAGATGTGTGTCACATGTCACAGCGAAGCATTATATTATCATATGTAGCTATTAACATGCCTGTCACAACTGCAACCCCCCTAACACGCCTGTCACCACGGCAACTGACATGATTAGCGCACTTCTGACAGCACTGAAGATTTACAATGACAGGGATAACAAGATGTATTATATTTTATGAGGCCTATGTTTAGTGTTTTTTGCCAAAGCAGTCATTATGGTCATCTACCATCTGACCATTAAGGTCCACGAGAGCCCTAGTTCAGCAGATTGTTCTCGACACATCAGCTGAGCAGAACTATTTTCAGCAGGCTAAACAATTCTGGGATTGGTCAGAAATGCGGATGTCGACATGATGCCTGCTGGAGTTTGTACAGCAGTTAATAGGCTTTGATGATCAGCTGGTCGAGTCAGCGAGAAAGTACAAGTATATTTACAGCTCTCTGTATATGTCACTGCAGTGGCTTGACGTTCACATTACACCACTCAAACATGTCTCTTTCACAAGTTGAGCTAACCGTTAACCACTCAAGCTACATCTGAAGCTGACACTAGATAGTGTTAAGTGGTAAACGTTGATGACTATATATATATATATATATATATATATAATTAAATATTACTGTCCCTAACATCTTTTGGTCCACCATTTTAGTATTGATTCCGACCAGTTTTTTAAACCGGATTTGGTTGAAGTTTAATTCTGGGTTAGTCCCGATTTAGCGTTTTCTACTCTTTATTCTTTGGTCCAGGCCATGGTGTGTGTCTCTAAAAGCCCATATAAAGGTGCCTCTCTCGTGGGTTAGAAGTGGATTGATCGTAGGCAGCAGACAGAAGTGTGTCAGGGCCATAGGGACAAACAGTGAAGACAAATCAACAATAACAGGCTTTTAGTTCTCTACACTTCACAGGGTCCGGCTCATGGGGGACACAATAAAGTCATTAAAGTGAATCCTTTATTCAGTTTGTAATAATAATGCATTGGTTGTATATATGTATCAACAGTCAAAATGCTTTACAACTGCATTATTCATTCACTCCCTCACACTGGTGGTAGTAAGTTTCTTGGGTAGCCACAGCTGTCCTGGGGCTCACTGACAGAAACATGGCTGCCATTCTGCGCCTACAGCCCCTCCGACCACCACCAAACACCAATCAACCAACCACACTTATTCATAGGCAATGTGGGTTAAGTGTCTTGTCCAGGGACACAGTAACCGTTACCACTGTCACCCCAAGATGTTTGCATTGTGCAAACACTGGCTGTAGTAGTGAAGTGGTGTGGCTAGAAAGGATGACTGGACCCTATCCCCACAGCTATGGGCCTTAGGCAGAGTACATTCTGGACAAAGGCCTTTGAGTCGGGGCTGACAGACAAACATTCACTCTCACATTCATTCACTATATGACATTTAGATTCTCCAGTTCATCTATAAGTGCATGTCATTGTATAGTGGAAGGAAGAGGAGAGAACCCACACTAACACAGGGAGGACTCAACTATAGAGAGATCAATTTCATGAGCTTTCTACAATGTTATAATGTTGTTTCCTCATCAAAAATATCCCTTCAAGTGGTTTTCTGGGTAATAATGATTTTACAATCAGTCGCATGCATTTTTCTACACTTCTGCTCACTCCATTTTTATCGTTGTTCCTCCTTCTCTGTAAGCCTTGTGTAGCATTTTCTAATTATTACTAAACTAGAAAGCACTTGGAGAGTGCAGACCTCCGCCAAGGTAGCACATTTCCCCTATACATACTCTTATAATAAACAGTTCAAAATAGAACCTTCTGCACACCCCTCCAGAAATTTTTTGAAAAAAGGGTCTCTTTTACTGTTTCAAAACATTCAAATCATGTTAATACAATGAGAGCTTATCAAAACCATAGAAACAACACTAATAGCCTAATAAAACAATGTAATCTGGAATAGCACATTGTCTCAAAAAATGTTATACACCACACACACCAACTGTCATTGCAAACTTGTATTGCAATGCAGCGTTATATTGGCATTCTGTGTTATAGGCAAATATATGGCATTCTTTGAAATAATCCTGGATCCAGACGTTGATCTGTAACACTTCCATAAACTAATCAATTGTATCATTCTTGACCTGCCCTGAAAACAGCATCCAAATCTGTTCAGTAGTCTTTGAGTAAAGTTGCTAACAGACACACAAAACACACAAACACACAAAATCTACTGAAAACATTACCTCCTTGGCAGAGGTAATAAATACCCCCAAAAAGCATAATATATCCCCTTTAAGGCATTATTATGACATATCTGACACATCTGAGCAGTTATTCTGGTTTTTCGTCAGCTGCTAAATAACTACCTTCACATCAGCGAGGCCTGGAACAGTGGGGCTTGATTACATATGATTTTACCCAGTCTAAAACAGGCAAGGGCTGAGGGTCCTACGTCATCTCAACCTCAGCAGCGGTGACCAAACTATAGATATTAAATCCATCAAGAATCTGCTTTAGATCAAGGTTAGGCCTAGATTTTGGGGGGGATTTTTACCATTTTTTGACACACATTCTCACTGTCTCTAGAAAAATCTTACCAATCCAGACGTCGTTCCCAAACCAGGAGAGATTCTTCTGAGAGCTGTCGTAGTATCCAATCTTCTTGTAACTACCTCCTGAAAACAAACCAAAAGAACATATGATTCAGAAAATGCTACAAGACCAACTTAAATGACTGCAGAGTATGCAGGGAGTAAGCTCTAGTTTCATTCTGGTTAAGTCCTGATTGAGTTCTGGGTCACTGTTAAGTCTTGTGAGTTCAATCTTAACTGATTCTACGTGACATAATGAATTGCTAAACCTTGTGGTTGTATGTAGATGAAGTTAGTATTGTCACAGAGAGATATAAGAGCATTCAAAACTAATTCACCAATGGAATTTGCCATTTTTTACTTTAGTCCCATCCCTGGCCTCTACAGCAACATCAAGAGTTTCCGTAGCCTTCCATACCCCCCAAGAACTTGGTCAAAGTGAACTCCAATTTGATGTTGCTGTAGAGGCCAGGGAAGGGACTAAAGTAAGATAATTATTTTGACAGATTATCTACTTTACATCATAGAACAGGGTCAGATAGTACATTTAAAGCTTTTTTCATTATTATGATTTTTTTTTTTTTACAATGCCATTTTATCAAACCTCAAAATAAATCAGATCTGCATTTGATCTGAAGGTTGCACTCTATGTTGTTCTATGGCCACAGCTGCCCTGGGGCAGTGTGTGTTGTTACCTTGCAGTTGTTCAATGAGGGTCATGGCCATCCTGGAGCCCTGAGCGTCGAACACCACATGACCCTGACGTAGACAGAGACAGGTTAGAGGCGGTCACTGTTAAAGTGTCCTGTTCTACACATCAGGGCAGGAGTATATGGTTAAAGATTCTTTAAAGTATGTGTGCCAGTGGGTCAATGGACTAATGCAAAACTATAGCAATATTCAACATGGAATACTCTTTGTAGTGTTAATGCTTCCAGATAGGTTTAAACTGTGATGAATCTTAACTGTAAAAACAATATTGCAAATCTAATCTTAATTACAATATTTGTCATAAAATCTCAATTTGATATTTTTTTTCAAAATTGTGCAGCCCTAAGAGCCATAATCACTGGCTACATATTTATCTCACATAATCTCACCGATACTCCCTCGAATGAGCTGGTGTTGAGGGCCCTGTAGATCTCAGAAGTGATGTCATGGTTGTTGTAGTTGAAGTCTTCGAGTCGTCGTCCTTTGGTCTTGAGTCTGTCTGCGGTCTTATTCAGAGCTAGAGCCAGGGCCCACACCGCATCAAAGGCCAACGGAGCCTCCTGGAAGCCCCCTGTCTCCTCCGGATTCTTACCCCCCAGACGAGACATCAACTCGGATAAAAACTCTTGAGAGGTCTGGTAAAACGAGAGAAGGAAGTGAGATTTAAAGTTAATTTGGGTCCGCAACTATGGGCCTGAGGTGGGGTAAATCATGTACAACGATGAGTTTCAGAGCAAAAACCGGCAGACATCGATTCACTTTCAGGTTCAGGGAGATTCTGACGAGTATTGAAAGAGAGTATAATGTTTTTGCCCCTTGACATGTCATAAATGGTTGGTCCATTTAAAGTGTATAATCATAACAGTGGATCCTGCTTGTGATTATAGAAAATCGATGCATTTATTTATATAGAATCGTGTTCACATGTTATTCATTCACCAGTGAGTCTTTCTGCATTTTATCTCCTCCTTTGGTCACTTTTTATATATTTTTATATAATTTGACCTTTATTTAACCAGGATAGTCCCACTTATGTTAGAGCCGCCTCATTGAAATTCCTGCACTGCCTTTGGTCTTTGAATGCACCACAGGAGTAGAGGAAATGAGCTGACAGGGTGCTACCGTATCAGGAGAGTCTGCAGGATACAACAGAGGAGCTTATCTGAGAGGGGGGTGGAGGATACGACAGGTGTGGAGTCAAATTATAAATGAATGTAAACAACAGCTGCACGAGGGAGGAGGCAGGACACAGAGGCGAGGATGGAAGGACATAGGTAAGGAAGGAAGGAAGGAAGGAAGGAAGGAAGGAAGGAAGGAAGGAAGGGAAGGAAGTAAATAAGGAAGGAAGTAAGGAAGTAAATAAGTAAGGAAGGAAGGAAGGAAGGAAGGAAGGAAGGAAGGAAGGAAGGAAGGAAGGAAAGAAAGAAAGAAAGATGAAGAAGGTAAAAGAGAAGAACTAACCTAAACACAGATGTTATAACTTTGGAGAATTCACACCAAATAGTCTATCAAATTCTGGATTGAACAGTTTGGGTTGGGAGCTGGGTCTGTGATGCACTCTGTATAGAGTGGTGTAATTCTGAAATGCCATTCATTGGGCAGCAGCACACACAGAAGTGTCTATCTATAATCTGTAACAATAAAAATATTATAAAATATAATTTTATTTTATTTAGTTTCTATATTTATTTTTAGTAATGCTAGGTCGGGCTTAGAAAACAGGATTATGTCAGATGAGTCATCAGGCATATAAACCCGTCAGCATGCACGGAGGCAATTTCTCAAAGTAAAGGAACAGCTTTAATGATGTCATTTAAATGGTATTGAGTGTGGAGGAATAATTTAGGACTATTACACATTTATTTGGTTGTTGCCTGAAACAAAGCAAACTGTAAACATTTTATAATAATCTTTCTCTCTCTTTTTTTTTTTTTTCATTCTGACAATCTTAAGGGGGCCCGATTATCATAATGGCTCTAAAGATAATCTTATCACATATTCCTGCTGTGTGTGGTGTGTTAAGGGTGCTCTGATCTGATCAGAAGGACGTAGGGACCGCTCTGACCTCAAATATTCCACATATTCAACAGGCCCGGGATCCCAGCGTGGTGGGTGTGCCCCGAGGACAAACGAGCACGCACCATGGATCTATTATAGTTTTTTAAATACATTTTATAAACTGTACATCCATGGCACACACCCTGAGATCACAACACACCTCCACTCCTTTAACCAGAGCCTTTTCTTTTTGTATAGTTTTTTACTTCAAAGTCATGTTTAATTTCGAGAGGTTTTGCGAGATTTCCTGTGTGACCTGGGCATATTTGTGAGTAAAATCTGTTTGTGTGTAGTGTATTGTCTTTGCCAACCATAACTGGTATATTCATGATGTTCTATCACCATGTGTTGGGTCTCTCAGGTCTCAGACAATTTAAAAATCTTGCTGTGTGAACCAGGCATGAGACACAGACAAAGTATGGAATTTAATTTCCTCACCAGGTTGGAGACTCCTTTGATGGTCTCGGGGTTGAGCATGACGATCTCGGTGGTCACATGACCCTCCACAGCCTCCGTCATGTTCTCCACGGTGCAGTTTATCGCAGGGTCCTTAATTTTGAACCAGTTATCAGCGTACCAGCCAATCAGAAACCACACATACTTCTTACCATACAACTTCTCTTTGAACACCTGCCAAAGACAAAAAACAATTATTCATTTGACCACTAGTAAGTTTTGATTTGGGTATTTTTGAATCAATTGCATTATTTGCTTGCTAGGCCTATGAGTATTGGACTAGTTTTTTATATACTATTTCAAGCACAATTAGCTGCTCACAAAATGTCTGCCAACAGCGCTTCCCGTCAAAAAAAAAAAACAACTCAAATATCCATATTGTGAATTCAAACCATATGAACTAATCTAGAAACATCACTGTAGATGCTCTAATACAAATGGAATGTTCTATATGTCTCTTAAGTGTTAATGCTTCCAGAAATGTGCTGTGAACTGAATCTTGGTATCGCAAATCTAATCACAATCACAATAGCTGTCATAAAAGACGCAATTAGATCTTTTTTCTAAATCGTGCAGCCCTAATTGTTTGTGATATATTGTTTGAGCTGTGTTTGATATAATAGACTTGTGGCTGATGTGAAGTTTTACTGAGCTGTCATGTTGTCAAACTGTTGCCATTGTTTGATTTTGATGTAAATGAGTCGAACTCCTTCCTCCCACTCACTGTTTTCTCTGTATTCTTCAGATTCTGACTGACACTTAATCAACTGAATTCATGAGTGGTTTTGAAGTTTTTCTTTGAACCAAAAACAAGCACAAATGTGAAATATTATGCAATCTAATAAACCCCTGGCTACTTTAATAGGTACTGTGCAAAAAAGAAGTAAATATAACTTGATTTCAATAGTTTTGATTAGTTTGTATTTATGTACTGACTAGGCTTAGAATATTTGACTATTTCAATGTAATTCTGACTGATCATATTTATTTGTATTTCAAGCTAAACCATCTGCCAGTGGAATAAGATACGTTTTCCTATTTCACTAATAAGTAAATAAATCCAAACTAAGACTCAAATCAAGATACATATTTTAATAAATCTATTTTTAACCGTATGCAAATATGCAATTCAGGCCATGGTTTTATATATCTGGACAATCAAAGTTGTTGGAGGGAAAACTTCCTTTTTACCCACAGCTGCCTTTGGGCAAACTGACAGGAGATGTGGCATACTCCAAGGACACAACAGTATGCACAGACGGGAGTGGGAATCGAACCACCATCCAATTTGTTCCTCTGGAATTTACACTGACTGGCCACTTTATTAGAAACACATTGTACCTAATAAAGTGGCTCCAATGTGGTTTTCTGACCTTGGTTGAAACACTCTAGTTACTGTAAGCCAACTGTACTCTTGGTTTAGTGAAGTGTCTTGCCCATGGACACATAGAGCATCGGAGCTGCAATCAAACCGCCAACCTTCTAGTTATAGGACGACTAATCAACCAACTGAGCTACTAGCTACTGTTGAACACAAATGCATCATCAGAAGGAACAAGAAATGTTGAATAATTGAATGACAGACCCTGGGGATTTTCTCACACAAAAATCACTAGGGTTTACACGGAATGGTCCCATGAAGAGAAAATGTCCAGTGAACGCCAGTTCTGTGGGTGAAAACCCCTTAATGATGAGACTGGTTTGAGACGTTGGAAAGGCAATTAAGTAATCCAAACATGTTACAACCAAGCCATGTTCAATGTATATACACTTTCTTGATTCTGATGTTTAGTTTGAATTGGTGTACCTAATAATGTGGCCAGTGACTGCATTAAGCCATTCTTTCTGCATTTCATCAGCTAAAGGTGTACATTATGTTGACAGATTTATCCCAACAGCAAGGTCTCAAGGTCTAAAATTTGCAAGTAGCTTCTTATTAACATCATACTTCCTTGTGTCTTCAAAATATTGCCTTGTCTGACACTTGACACACAAAATGTATATATAAAAATAAGTGAAGGTTGTAAAAATGTTGAATAGTTGCCAACAATAGACAGCTCATTATAAAGAGAGGCCTGGGTTTGGTCTGCAGGCGTCAGTCAAAGAAAAAAGAAAAAAATAACACCACTGACCTCACAGAACACTTTACGGGCTTCAGTCTCATAAAACAGCCCCACAATGATCCTGGCATCCTGCCTCTGCCAAAAAATATAGGAAATTAGCAAAATATCAACAAAATTAACTACATCAGATTTACAGGTTAAAGTCTGTACATGAGGGGCCAAGCATCAGGTCTAAAACAAATCTAAAACTGGACTAAACTCTATCTAAACCAGGTCTGAACAAGGACTGAATCAAGTCTAACCAAGGTCTAAACCAGGACTAAACCAGGACTAAACCAGGACTAAACAAGAATATACCAGGGATAAACCAGGACTTAGCTAGGATTAAACAAGCTCTAAACCAGGACTAAACCAGGACCAAACCAGGACTGAATCAAGTCTAAACTAGAACTAAACCAGGTCTAAACCAGGTCTAAACCAGGACTTCTGAACAGTTTGATGTAAATCTGTCAACTATTCCCCATAACTGTCAGCAGAAAACAAAGGCTAACCGAGCCCCTTCATTTAGCTGTGCGTCTCGTCGCGCGGCTAATTAGCATGGTGCATTCATTTCCTGCCTGTTATCAAACGTCCGTATGCTAATGCTAATGTGAGCGCGGCAGGTGTGTTGGTGAATATTTGATCAAAGCACCTTGAGGTTTTTGACAGCCACGGCCGGGTCGGTGAGGAAGCTCTGCCGAACGCTGATCTCAATACCGGCCTCTTTGGTTCGCTGCTCCAGGTCATCCAAGGTCTGGGGAATGAATCAATGCATCTTTAACATAATTTTTCTGTTTAATAATAAAATATATCTAAAATGAGGCCAGCACATTCATAAACAAATAGTTTATGTCAGCATAATAAAGTATCAGTTCTGTATAGCACATTTCTAGACACGCTCTTAACATTTAATTGCATTATTCCCTGGTGACGACACATAAAAAATAGACAAGGTGAGTTAGGTGTTTTGCCCAAAGACACAACAACAGTATGGGCAGGTTAGGTTGGAGTGGGATTTAAACTGCCAACCTTACAGCTATAGGACAACTGCTCTACCACTGAGCCACAGCCCCCCCAGATAGTCAAAAACAACAACTGTCAAAATTGGTGTTTTAGTTAATGTTGATAACAGATAATCCTGGATCCAGACGGTGATCCGGATCAGCCCCAAAATCGAATCAACTGTTCCTTGTGCCACTACAAATTTAGACAAACTGAAAACATCACCTCATTGGGGGAGGTAATAGAGTGCACAACATAGGCCAGTGGTCCACAGTCTATTTGCTCTTTCTGCTTCTATTGTATCTATATTGAAAGTCTAAGAGACACTAAATGCTGAGCCCATATTAAGACTGTGTAGTGAATTAATTGCACAGGTCTGAAGTGATGGTGCGAGAGGGTCATTAACCTCCGTTACATGAACAAGAGCAGGATATCGACCCCAGCTTCACACCAAATACTGACTTCAACTGACTATAGGATTTGGAAATGACTGGATGACAATATACTAGGCTGTCTAACAGGGACCTACTCAAACAAAGGGAGTCAATCAAAGATGAATATTCTTAGGAAATGTCAGGCTGTACAAGTATTGGTTTTAGTATTCAATAGTATTACATTTTTAATTATTCCTTATCTTCTGCTATTTCTTGTCAGGGGGCATGGACGGCTGGAAACCGTAATTAGACAATCCCACAAACCCTGGGCCTGAAGACAACCATTTACTCCCACATTCATAGCTGCCACATTTTATCAGTCTGCCCCGGGACAAATGTGGCGGAAGCTTTTTTTTTTGGTCAGAAAATAGCAGCGGGAGTGATTATGTTCCAAAGACCATCCAAAGACATGCATGTATAAGTAAACTCAAGAATCTAAATGTCCCATAATGAATGAATGTGAGAGTGAATGGTTGTCTGTCATTGTGTCAACACTGAGACTAACTGGCCATTGTCCACAATGTACCCCGCCTAAGGCCCATAGTTGCAGAAATAAGGCTCAGAGATTAGATTATTCAAATTACTAACAGAGGTAAAGACTTCAGTGGTCTGCTGGATGGTGGCGATGCGAGTCCACTTCCACTTCTGAAAGAGCTGCACTCGGGTGGGGTTGTGGAGGGTGGCTGAGGGGTGGGTCCGAAAAAAGGTGGGGAACCGCTGACGATTGGACAGAGCCGGAGAACTGGAGCCATACGACAACTGGGGAGGGAAAAAACAGAGACTGACGTTATTATACAGGGTACAATAAAGAAATGCATTACATTTTAAATTCAAGTTCAATGTCAGAACTTCTGTAGGCAGTTTATAATGGAACAAATGTATTTAAGTGTAAATCATTTAGCTTGCAATAAGAAAAAAAAATAAAATAATGAGAGTCACAATCTAGGCCTAATAAGTAAATAAATCTGAAAAGTCATATAGATCCTTATAACTTCATATACAACCCATTGTTTGTAAGCTGCTATTGTAAGAATAGAAGAGTGACTGACCACGATGAGGTTCCACATGCGGGCAGCCTCCCCGACAATTGTGGACACTCCGCTGCAGCCCGGCATCAGCACAATCTTTAAGGGCTCAGTGTAAAGCAGGTCGTACAGCAGCTTAGTGGCCTCTCCAGGGTCACACTGTAGGAAGAGAGAGAGAAGAAAATTAAGTATTGAGGATTCTCATCTGGTTGGTTTCATCTGTGGTAGCATCTCCACACCAGCACACTTCCCGGTTTTTGGAACTATGGGACCATTTACGGTAGCCCTGAAGGGACACACAGTTGAGCTTGCTTTAGCTGAAATTGTAGAGGCAAAAAGTTAATCTATATTAGTTTTCTCTTATTAGGCCTATCATAGCAACTATGGGCTTACGGCGGGGTACACAAAGAGCAATTTAGACCAATTCCATGCACGTTATTGGTCTGTATATGGTCAGTGCACACGTGCTGGAGAAAAGTACCCAGAGAGAACCCACAGTAACACAGGGGGGGCATGCAGTTATGCAGAATGTACAATACATTTTTGCACACAGCACCTTGTTTCATTCTAAAGTATATTTTAAAACAAAACGCTCCTGTATATAAACCTAAGCATCTTGACTGACCTGAACCACATTTGAAGAAACTCCCTTTAGATTTACTGTAGAAATAGCAGAGAAATGTCCCACAAACAAGATTGCCCTGGACATAAATTACTTCAGTAAAAAAAACTTTTTGGACAGAAAAAGACACTTCACAGTTGATTGCATTATTTATTCACACATTGGTGGTTGTGAAGAACATCTGCTGCCAAAGATCCAGAGCCAAACACACCACCACCACCAAACACACTAAAACATTCATATATAGGTAATGTGTTTGAAGTGTGTTGCCCAAGGACACAACTGGAGTGGGAATTGTACTGCCAGACTTACAGTCACCACCACTGCCATGTTCTGATACTTACATGGGAATTCTACGTGACAGTCAAATGTAAATGTTGCCTCATTCAATAAATGCACTATTTTGGTCACGCCCTTGAGTCTTCATTGGCTTTGATTGGTTAAGATTTGTCCAATAAAATCACATGTTTATTGAGACGTTGAACGGTGTCCAAAGCTTTTCCAGCCATTTCAACAACCGTTTATTTCGCACATATATGCCCTCAGCCCCAGGAAAACCTATTTGTATCACTTTATCTCACTTTAGAGGCGGCTGCACACAAAGGTTTAGTTAACAGAGACTGATGATGATGATGATGATGAGAGGCACATATAAGGTCAAATTCAGATTAACAAAAAAAAAAAGTGGTAAAAGGTGTGGCAGAAATATAAGGAAACAGTCAGTTAGGCGTCATCCGTCCTAACAACTTAGGGCCTTGGGTGGGGTACACTTGGGACAATGATCAGTTAGGGCTGACACAGAGACATAACAGACAACCATTCACTGTCACATTCATTCACTATGGAACATTTAGATTCTCCAGTTCACTTATACATGCATGTCTTTGGGCGGTGGGAAAAATAGGAAAGAACCCACAGTAACACGGGGAGGACATGCAGACCACTGTTTTAATGTTACTATTGAAATGAATTGGGCAAACGTAGGATATATTCACATGAAATATATGCTTTTATGTACATTTCAAATTCATTCATACAGCTACACTCACTGGCCACTTCATTAGGTCTAAAGTGTATCCAATAAAGTGGCCAGTAGCAGTGACCATCTCTAGCATAGGGCACAGAGATGGTACCAAATTAAACCAAGCTAACATCAGTGAGGAGTGGGTGAATCCTGAATAATAGATCAAAGATTGCCGCTGTGCCTTTCATTTGTGTCTGTTGTGTAGTTGTGTGTTGTTTGTGTTAAGGTCTGGTCAGAAACAGTGTTTGGGTGGTTCAAACACAACCGGGGGCCAAGCTCCAAATGTCATCAATATTTTAACATAAAACTAATGAGAACAGGGTTTAGATACAGTTGATACAGTATATATATATATTGTATTGCAACCAATTTTGGGTTCAAACTACACAATTTTGTATTCGAAGTGTGCGATTACGCCAAGATCACAATTTGATTTGAATTTAATCACTATATACGCTATTTGAATTAATATGAACGCAGATGCACAATACATGATCTTTTCTTGGTGCTGGTGTTTAATGCTTGGTCTGATGTTGAACAAACACAATCTAATCTTCTACATCTCAAAGTCAAACAGTAACTGACGACTCAGATTTTGTGAAGAGGGTCAAGATATCACAAAGTAAATATTAGCCAGAATAATCCTAATTTAAATGGTTTACAGTTAAGAGCCTGATTAAGATTCAAGAGGACAGTGGGAACACACAACACTCTTGACTTGAACTAGGCCCACGCTGTCGTCCCCGACAGCAAGGTGTATATCTGCGAAACAGCCCCATACGACTGCCACAACTGTCACCAACGGGCACCTTAATCAGACATTGTGCCAAAATTCATGCAATTTTCTTTATGTTCATCAGGATTAATGGCTCTATTAAAGTGCTTCAAGGCATTAATTAGTAGAATTATTAAATTGTCATAATCTTAGAAGTACCAAACTCAATCCAGTTCTACATCTTCACGATATGAACTTGTGTGCAAAGGTTTTTGAGTTATTGCGTTCACACGTACAATCTGTGGACTCGGACCAACGTGATTCGTTGTTTCGCCGATATAAAAATGAGACTCCAAGACCCTCTGTGTGTTGTATTATTAAGGGTTTTTGTTTAAGAGCCAGGGTCACACACACAGCACAGGAGCACACCGATTGGCCGATAGGTCCTTTATGAGCTAGAATCTGTTAGGGATAATGTGATGGAGCTGATGTTTTATTTCACAGCTATTTTTTTTTTTAAGAAATAAAAAGAGGAAAGAGGAGCACATCAATCAAACTTTCAAACTTTATATTAACATGAACACTGACATTACTACAGTACAAATGACGGTGAATGCACTGTAGCATTCAAACAATCTTCTCATTTTAGCAGAGCGTCATAACTTCATAGTTCTCTTTTATCGCCACATCACACACCCCTATGTCTCGTATACTCGTTTCAGTGCTGGTCTGTAAGAGTTGCCATGACGACCCAGTTTCCTCCCGTTTTTAAACTGGAGTCAATGCAAAATCCCAATCGACCAATCAGGGCGCAGCGCCAAACTCTGAGCGGCATCTCAGCTCATTCAAGCTTAGATTAAATGCGAAACACCAATGTTTATTTACAGTAGGGCTGAAGGGGAGTGTAATCAAGAATAAGCATGTATAGGGTGACCAGACAGATTATAAGGGACCAAATGTGGGACATAAAGTTTAAATGGGACAAAGCGTGACAATGTGGGACAGTGACATATCATCCATCAGCCTGTCTAACGGTCGGAAATACTTGTCTGACATTGATCGACTGCATCAAAATGACAACAGTGTCTACTCCCCTATTTGTGTAATAATAACTTAATCTATTCTATATTTTTTCATCTCACGAGAGCAGCTTTTAGACTTTATATAAAAATGCACATACATTTATGAAGATGTCTGTTATTGATCATTTTCATTTTTCATGAGTAGGTCTGACTTTGTTTGATAATACAATGGTTGTTGTATGGACATGTTGTAAACTCGCATTAAAAATAACCTCTACAAGCATCTAACATTGTTTCTATCATTCTCCACTTTGGAGCTTTACATACATGACCATGCCGAATATAATATACAGCATTTAGTTACTATAATTCTAATGGTCTTACATTTACAATAATACAAACCTTTGGACAGATTTTGTCAAATGTAATTGTATGCGGCCATGCATTGTAATAGTTCCAGTCACAGGTCTAATTAGCAGGAGCTATTTATTTATATTCAAATAAGAAACGATGTCAAATTTAAACAGAGCTATGTTGATTATAAATAAAAGTAGCCTATTACTGTATTTTCCGGACTATAAGTCACACTTTTTTTCATAGTTTGTCTGGTCCTGCAAATTATAGTCAGGTGCGACTTATAGATAAAAAAATATAGCATTTTTATTTGTGTCTGTGAGGTGTGTCTGTAGACGTCTGTGCAGGTGTGTCTGTAGACGTCGGTGAGTTGTGTCTGTAGCCGTCTGTGAGGTGTGTTTGTAGACGTCTGCGCAGGTGTGTCTGTAGACATCAGTGGGGTGAGTCTGTAGATGACTGTGAGGTGTGTCTGTAGACGTCTGTGAGGTGTGTCTGTAGACGTCTGCGCAGGTGTGTCTGTAGACATCTGTGGGGTGAGTCTGTAGACATCTGTGCAGGTGTGTCTGTAGACGTCTGTGAGGTGTGTCTGTAGACGTCTGTGAGTTGTGTCTGTAGACGGCTGTGCAGGTGTGTTTGTAGACGTCTGTGAGGTGTGTCTGTAGTAGGCTGTGCAGGTGTGTCTGTAGATGTCTGTGAGGTGTGTCTGTAGATGTCTGTGAGGTGTGTCTGTAGATGTCTGTGAGGTGTGTCTGTGTGAAGTGTGACATATATATTTGTTTCCTCTTCATGACACATTTTTTGACTGTATATATTAGACTTATACTCTAGAGCTACTTATAGTCCAGAAAATACGGTACTAGTATTTGTTGTAGCATTCTTCACTATAAAGCTGTATTCACTAACGTTCACTACAGACTCACCATGCTGTCGTAGTAGATGAGCTCCAGCTCGTAGTCGGGCAGGATGTCTGTGCGGTTGTTGACCAGGTCCATGGCGTATTGGGCACTGGGTAGACAAGCCTGACCCCCGGGCCACCCCCCGCTCATGGGGAAGAGAGCGCCAATGTACAGCTTCTTCTTCCCTGCACACGGAGGAGCACACAGTAGCGTTAGGATCAGCACCACGGACAGAGACGGCAGCCGGGCGCAGAGGAAAGGCATGGTTCCAAAAAACAGTTTAGTCCATTCAAGAAGGTTAGTTCATTCAAGAAGGTTAGTTCATTCAAGAAGGTTAGTCCATTCAAGAAGAAATTGTATAAAGGTGAATAAGTGGCTATAAAAATCAGATCAGACTTATAAAATAAAAGTAACAGTTAGTTGTCCCAAACTGACCACCAAAAAGTTAGTCCCAAAGTTCATTCAAGAAAAAATATTTAGAAAACTCAAAATGTGATTGAAATATTAGATTTTTAAGTAAGAAATAGTTAGAACTAAAGGCCAGAAATTCCCAGCTAAAAACAGTAGTTAATGGTCCACTGGTGACAACAAAAAGGTTAATCCCAAAGTTCATTCAAAAAAGAATTTAGTTGTTTACACAAAAGCATTTTTATAAAGAAACCATTAAAATAAATAAATATTAAAAAATTGTAATCTATTTTACAGCTAAAGTCATCATTAATAGTACAATGGTGGAACGGGTTTGTCCAGAGAGCCACAGTTCAAGAAAAAATGCTTCAAGATGGTTTACATAAATTCAGTTTGGAGATGTTTGGGCTAGTTGAGCAATCTTGAGTGTTTGCAAATCATTTATAGCTTCCATGCTTTTTGTCCAAGGATATAGGGTAAAACACTTTAGGTATTCAACAGGTTACCAACAAGAGAAAGCATACAAAATGTCATTCCATATCAGTTCTTGGTATCCATTTGTGGCATCCTAACGGTCCAGACTTGATTTTGTCCAACTTTACTGTAGCGTGAAAGCATTTGAGCTGATTTTAGTGTAGTTTTGTCTCTCCCCTAACCCTTCTCTGGTTGCAAAATTAAATCTATCACCAAAAAATCTCATTCACTAGAGCCTATGTTTTCTGATGTTTATCGTCTTCATGTTTGTTACATAAAATTCAATTTAGTTGTTCAAAATGTACCTTAAAAACCCGACTCCCCAAAGTTGCAAAGAGTTCTTCTCTAATTCAAATATTCTCCATTGCCTTCAGTTGCATCACACTTATATGAAAACATAAGCTGTATTTTTACTTAAATTTCCTGCTATAAATGAGTCATTAATGATTTGTAGAACGGAAGACTTGCATTTTGTGCCTAATGCCAGAAATGTTGACAACTGAAAACAGATGGTTAGGGCTTACAGTGATATATAGTGTGTGTAATGCGTCTTATAAACTCAAAGCTTCATTAATTATTGAATCTATTTTTTGTTATGCCTCTATTTTATACAACTTTCTAACATCCAAGACGTGCATTTGTTCCAAAAATCCAACAAAAGAAAAATTGGTTAACTTTCGGGGTTTGGCGATGCGTAACCTATAGTGTGTCTGTAATGTAGCCTAGTTAAAACATTCTCGAAGTAACCTATAGGCTAGTTAGTTGACACTGGCTGTGTCAATTCAAAATGTTGTAACGACAACAAAGTTAATCCATAGTCATAAAATAAAAATAAAAAATTTAAATTAAAAATAAAATAAAAAATCAGCTCGATGCGATGTCAACTTTCCCCCAAACACAGATACTGTATAGGCTACATCCAGCGTGGCTCCACGGTGAACCAAAAATACGTCCGTACAATCCTTTTGGTTGGGTTGACGTTCCGTTCGCCTTTACTCGTGGATTTTTATGTCAAGGATAAAGCGGTTAAAAAGGTTGTCGATGGAAAACAAGTGCAGAAGAAATGGTGTGGGCGGCAAAGGAGACGCGGAGGATTGTGTCGAGCAGAAATAACTGGAGAAAGAGAGAGAGAGCGGAGAGAGAGGGGAAAGAGAGAGGGGAGAGAGAGAGGGGAGAGAGAGGAGGGCTGCAGCGGGAGA
Source organism: Philypnodon macrostomus (assembly GCA_036025475.1). Lineage (NCBI taxonomy): Eukaryota > Metazoa > Chordata > Actinopteri > Gobiiformes > Eleotridae > Philypnodon > Philypnodon macrostomus. The sequence continues at coordinate 533 of JAVQKC010046955.1, read as the reverse complement.
CGAGAGAACTGACGCACGAGCAACACAGAAAGACCGGAGTGCGTTATCAGCAGGGATTAGATCTGGTTTAGTCCTTGGTTAAGAACAGGTTTAGTCCTGGTTTAGTTCTGGTTTAGTCCTGGTTTAAGTTATGGTTAGTCCTGGTTTAGTCCTGTTTTAGTCCTGGTTTAGTCCTGTTTAGTCCTGGTTTAGTCCTGGTTTAGTCCTGGTTTAGTCTTGGTTTAGTCTTGGTTTAGTCCTGTTTAGTCCTGGTTTAGTCCTGGTTTATTCCTGGTTTAGACCTGTTTAGTCCTGGTTTAGACCTGTTTAGTCATGGTTTAGTCCTGGTTAGTCCTGGTTTAGTCCTGGTTTAGTCCTGGTTTAGACCTGTTTAGTCCTGGTTTAGACCTGTTTAGTCCTGGTTTAGACCTGGTTTAGTCCTGGTTTAGTCCGGTTTAGTCCTGGTTTAGTCCTGGTTTAGTCCTGGTTTAGACCTGTTTAGTCCTGGTTTAGACCTGTTTAGTCCTGGTTTAGTCCTGGTTTAGTCCTGGTTT
>JAVQKC010046954.1:0-17500 GCA_036025475.1 Philypnodon macrostomus | reverse complement strand
ATGCCCATATTAGTGGTAACAGAAGTGCACAAACCTGTCGAGTCTGTGAATGGCAGTCCTTTAGCGTTAACACATAAACTGGTTTAACACATGAAATGAATGAACAAAGAAGAACATACAAAGAAGAATGTGGCATAAGACTAATGTTTGAAAGTAACAAACATTATCAGAAATACTTGTAGGAAGAAGGATTGGGATCAGATTATGATTAGATTCTATTGCATTCAACAATAATTTAACAGAATAGGTAAAAATATAGTTTTGTTTAGATGGGATTACAAAACAAAAAAAACTTTTTGGGCAGCAAGTCAGGAAAGGCAACCAGTTGGACACAATTCTAAAATGACATCTATGATGCAGCATTATTTTATCAAGGAATCTTGTTTAAGTTTCAGAAGTCAAAGGCACATTTCAAAAGTACATTCAGCTGCTAGTTTAAACTGTGCAATAGAGCTAACAACATGCGCATTTAGAAAACTGCCTAACTTTTCATACATGACTTCACCTACAGCGTGTACACATCTGAGACTTTCTGGTTACATTTAACCATCTCTGGACAAGGTCAACGCTTTCTGCAACATGCCTCTCAGCGCTGTAATGTTAAACAGCTGAGACCTAAATCTTATCTTGGCATATCTTTTTACACACAGTTATTAAAATAGTGGTCAAATGTATGAGCGCACATACGAAAACCCATATGGACACCTGGGGAACAGCGAAAGACAAAGTCAAATGTAACATGGTCTGGGAGCGGAGACAGTAAGAACACTGAAAAACACATGAACAAACAAGAAGAGTCTACTATTTACATTAAAAAGAAATACTGTACATTTATATATGGTTTTGGCACCTTGAAATGTAAGGCATAATAAATCAACATTGTACTCAGTTGTATGGGGATATGTACTGTATTTTATAAAACATCTAAATAGAAATCTCAATGAGCCAAGAACAGCATTTAATACAACTTTATATACTGTGAAATTACTGTTGCCTTTCCAGAGCATTACAAATAGTTAATGCCATGTAATTACCAATGCATAATATATACCTCTATATTAATATAAAAAAATACTGCTTTCCAATTTGGGTAGTACTAAAAGCCACACAGTAAATGTGTGCAGGCTTTCTTCTTTTATATAAGGGCCCATAAACATTTCATGGCTTATATAGGTATAGTACATTTTGAGCAGCGCCAGAAGGCTTTATAATGTCCCATCTTTCTAATACAAAGTTGAAGATGAAGTCTCCCTTAAATCTCTGAATAGATGAGCAGAAATATGCGAGCGATCCAACTACAATCTGGAAAAATCTGGAAACAATTGCTACGAGGCACAGTTTTTGACCACTGCACTGTTGACGGTCCCTTTGAGCTTTCAGGATGAAGAGGTTAAACGGCTGACGCGAGGTGAGAACTTATACTCTTGAAATGTCCAGGGTCCTTTGTTCTCATGTCAGCATCAACATGTGGATGACTGAAATGCCACCTCAAGAAAAAACTACCACTCAGTGTTCACTCATCGGGGCGGTAATAAAAACTAAGGAAAAAAATCTGGATATAGCTGAATTTACATTGTAGCTCCTTCTGAAATGGATCTGCCGAGGGAGCTGCGAGTCTCCCTAGTTCAGTAACTCTTTTTGACATCTCGTCTTTTTCACGCAGTGTCCGTTCAGCAGCTGGACATTCACCAGAGCGGCTGTTGGACCTCGTCTTTCTCTTGATGTAGATTTAGTGAAGCTTCGTCTAGTTCTGTGGTTCCTATGGCTTGGTTGGGAGGATGCCTGAGAAACACTCTGAAATTAAACTATTACATTACACGTGTTAAATTGTTCCTTATGAATGAGCCAGGGTGAAATGGAAGGCTAAATACTGTATAATCAAAATATGTTATATACACGGGTAGATATATTTGGGAGCTGGTGGAGTAACTGGGAAGTACTTTGACTAGCTCTGAGGGCTTGTGGTTGTTTCTTGTGTACCGCATGAAATGTTACCTTGAGGAATTCCTTGTTACTTTCGATAGAGCCTTCAAGCCCAACGGAAAGAGCACTGAGATGAGCTTTTTGTTTCATAAAAGCATGAATAATACATTTTAGTCTCTTCTAGCGTTTCTGGATTTTTTACATTCTTCATTGCTGGGTTTTGAATAGGTCCATGTGGTTGCAACACAGTGTACGTGTTCCCTTATGCCTCCATATACCGTAGTGGATGTGGTTATCCTTTTGCTTGGAGTCTGTAGACACTGAAATGCTGCAGGTTGCTGCTAGGCCTGCTAACACTGGTAGTGAATGTGCTGATGCTGGTGCACTTTCCCGTCCACGTGCGAGTGTGTGTGCGTGTGTATGTCTGTGTAAATTTTTGGGTAAACCTTGGGAGCTAGTCCCGTGCCTCCCTGCGCCAGGAGTAGCTGCTGATGGGCGATGTAGTCCTCATATGAGAGGCAGTCTTTATCCCCATTGGCCGGTTGGGCGGGACAAGCTCTGTCGCGGTTGGCAGCAGGAAGACGTTGAGCTGCAGGAAGTGCTGAGGAGGAAGAGGAGGAAGAAGAGCAGGTGCGTTTTGATTGGCAGAACCACAGGAGGGCGGTGCCTAAGATGAAGGCAACACCTGCAGGGATCCCAATGATGACAGGCCAGGGCAGGCTCTGTGAGGAGGTAGTGGTCACAGGGTTCAGGGGGGGTTTCAGATCTGATGGGCAAAAGGGGAAATTTAAGAATGTTTATGTTCACTAAACATATACAGTTTCCATTGTTATCTGACCTGTTGATTATGGCTACAGACTTTACAATGTCAGTACCAAAACAAGCAACAACCATGTTTATTATTTTTCACAGCTTTATGAGAGCATTTTCTCGTTTTGTTCTTTCTCTCACCTGGCAGGACAGTCAGGTAGGCACTTCTGAAGCTGTAGCCCATTGTATTTGCGCCCAGACAAATGTACATTCCAGCATCCTCCTCTTTGGCTCTAGTTATGAGCAGCTTGTTCAAGTAGGAGCCATCAGGACGAGACCACACCTCACCAGTCGGTAGAACCACAAAGCGATGGTCTCCAACCTTGTTAAAATAAATATCAAGGTCAGAAATGACAAGTTAATACAGAAGCCAGGCAGGGTGGGTGGACATTACACACCTCTATGGTGGAGTTGAATTTGTTTTCATCGCCAGGTTCAACTCTTTTAAGCCACTGGATGACTGGTTTCACATCACTGCGTACTTTACACTGAAAAGAGGTGGTACCGCCATAGTCCACAGTAGTATTGACGGGATGAGTACCAGTCAGGATGGGTTTAGAGTTGGTACGTTCTGCAAACACAAAAAATATGAGATGATGATTAAATTAACTAAAGAATACCATTATGGCATGTTGTTTAATCTGGATATGTACAGCTATCTAGATAGCTAGACATATCTAGATACATCTCTCAATCTCTATCTATTTTAGTCTCTTGAATTATTTATAAAAAATACTTTACATATATTAAAATGAATGAGAACACATGGATTCAATTAAAACAGTCAAAAATGTTCTGTTATGCTAATGATGGAAATGACAAGTCAATCTGTAGTAACCAAATAAACACACATTTAAACAAAGCTACCATTCTCTCAGTCAGGGGACTGTATGTCTGAGCACCTTTCAGGAAAACTCTCCACCTGTACTTTAATATAAACCAGATGTGGCAAGTACAGTCTAAGTCTCTTACTTTATTCAGCTAAACACTAAATCACCCAGCATCAAATAAGCTTTAGCAGCCTTCCAATACAACCTAATATATTCAAAAACACTCACAACTCATCACAGAACACATGCTGGTCTTAACACCCTTCTCCAAACAACACCTTTTTTAGACTAAAACCACAACTGGCTCAACAACAAAAAGCTTGCGAGACATTCCTTTTACTCTTGACTGATGTTCACTGACACAACAAGTGATCAATAAATGCCACTGAGGCTAAATACAGGCCACTTTTAAACTCACAATGTAAACTTTGTGAAACGCATTGAATAGCACATTGTAGTATAAATAGTACTGTTTAAATGTTAAGACGTGATATGAAATGAAGTATAGTAGCAAACTTAAATGTAAAAAAAAAAAAAAAAGTGAGCAAGAAATTGTTAATATTTGGGCTTCATCTGGATATCTTCATCTAGTTTAGCTCCATAAGCCTCATCGCAATGTCACTGAATTAGCTTGAAGAGACAACCACAACAACAACTGAGTTAATGGTAGAAAGAACATGTCCTCTCTGACTTTTAAAGCCAATGTGTTGTCACATGACTGGATTTAGATGTTACTTCAAACACTTATGTTCATGTGGGTAAGTAGCTTTCAAATCTATTTCTTCAAACCAACCTAAAAAACTGTCTATAATATTAAATTAAAGATATAGACATATCACTCTAGGATTATATTACAAACTTCACTGACCAGCTTTTTTCGGGACACAATAGAATCAAAGGCCGGTCTCTGGCAGGAGCCTGTGCCAGCAAATCATTATAATGGGCTAAAAGCTAATTATGGTGTTTTCGGTCATATGATCTTAAAGATTTTTGCATAATCACCTTATTGTGAGTCACAATGGAAAAACCCCAAATCAACCTCTTTAGTTCAAGAGGCACACACACACAATACAGCATAATATGTGTTATTGTTTGGCCAAGAGGGATTTTTAGTGGGGTAAGATATACCACTAATAATGAAAAAAGCAGACATGGCAGAATGAAGCAAAATCTCATGTGTCACGACAGCAACAGGCCAAAAGCATCCATATATCTACACACATTAATGTCTTCAACAACTCAATGCAATGGTAACAGCTAACCCAAATAATTATTGAGTTGACTTTAGGATGAACTATTCTTTAGACTAAATATATTTGGTGATATTACTTGATTATTTCGAGGTCTGGGAAAGTGTTATGGTTATATATTAATTTAGTAGGCCTACACCAAATACTACAAAACTGTTACTTATTATCATGAAAGGGTTTTGTATGTTGTATGTAAAGTATGCATGCATGTCAAACTCCCAAACTCACGTATGACTTCCACTTTGTAGGTAGCGTTGATTTCTCCCGCTCGGTTGGACACTTGGCAGGTGTATTTGCCGCTGTGGTCCGGTGTGAGGTTCTTTAGACTCAGAGTCCACTTCTTCTTCTTGGCCTCTCCTCCGGCAGCCGCTCTACTGTCCTCATCCACCAGGGGGTGATTGTCTTTGAGCCACACGATGTCAGGGCGAGGGTTACCACTGGCAGTACACTTCAGTCTCACGGAACTGCCCACTGGACGGATGATGACTCGCTTCCTCATCTTTGCAGGTTGAGTGAAACGGGGGCGCACTGTAAAGAGATAAATAAAACATGAATTAGTTTATTATAAACAGCTAGCCATACTATGTTGAATGTCTTTGAGCAGACTAAACAAACTACCCTAATTAGTAATGTTATAGTGTGTGTGTGTGTGTGTGTGTGTGTGTGTGAGTGTGTGTGTGTGTGTGTGTGTGCGCGTGCGTGCGTGTGTGTTAATTAAAGCTGAACCACCTTATATGTGAGAGAGCTGATATCGTATTTCAAAATTCACAGCTTATTCAGTTATTGTTATTTTGTGTAAAAAAAATAATTCTCTATGCTGCAGCACAGTTTTACAAAATCAGGTAGTACAGCTTAAAAAAAAAAAAAATTTAAAATGTTGATCTTGCTCACAAAACACACTTGAACCACTTTCCCCTCTGGTGTGAATGAAGCCTGAAGCCTATTGCAGATGGGACAAAAGGCCAGAACAGAAGAAGTTATTGGTGGAGATAAATGGTTTGTGGGGCAGTTTTATATTTACAAGCTGTGTTCTGTTCTGTGTCTTAGAGGAGCTGGGGGTCAACAGATTGGAAAAGATTGAGGAATTCATCACAAATTCTTATGTGACACTTTTATTAGACGTAAAGAGCGATCAAAGCCATGTTATCTGAAAATGGCTGTGACACAGAAGGAGGCTTCAGAAATATTTCAAGCCTGCTGGGTTTCACGTTCTATTATTTATTTATTTATACAAAGGGAAACATCTGAACACTAGGGGCCTTTCTTTTAGGAGCAAACTATGCTGGATTTAGAATTAGATTTTTCAGTATATTTTTGTTCATATAGAAGGAATCTGGTATGTTTCTTTAGAAAACAGAGACCACTAAGCAAACACTGACTCAAAAGAGGACATATTTTAGACCATTGGGTTAAAAAGACAACTAATTGCAGGTCATTTTGAAATGAGATGTCATTTTGATGGGCTTCAAACCTTATTCCAACTGAAACCAAAGCTTCAAACTGTCATTTCTACTTGCCATAGCAATATATGTATTTTTCCCAGTGGTGCAGATGCATCCTTCTAAATTAATTTTCTGCCCCAGTGAAGTTTTAGCACTGGCGTGAAACTGGTCGTTCCACTCCATGAAATCAGCCCCTTTATAAGTGATCAATTCTATCAGCAGCATTGTATATGTGGTGCAACTAATGCTCTTGATATTTTGTCATCATGGTCTTACAACTAACTTTAAAACAAAAGTCTAATCACATTTAAAGTCTTTTGAAAGACTCAGAATGAGATCATTGGCTCAATCAGTGCCAGAGAAAGTATGAGCTGGTGCAACACATGGCAGAGTGCCTCTTTGTATAAACAACGTAATTGGCCGCAATAAACTTAATAGCTCGGTTTGAGACACAATCTTTGAGTCACTTCCTCTTGTTTCTGACACAAAAGATAAACATGAGTGAGCCCCCACATGTCCACAAGAACACACTATTAAAACATTATTATTTTCCACTGACCCAGCATCTCTTACTAACAACCACCTCTTAAACATGCTGGCAGGTTGGATTTTTCCTTACGCATCCATTTATTGACTCGGCTTCCATAGTAAAAGCAGAGACCTGTTGTACAGCTCTGACATCTTTTTAAATGGGCTTTGTATGTAATACCTTTTTGTGGTGTATGTAATATTTATTAGGCTGATTTTTCTGCTAAAAAATGAAACAAATTAAAAATCTGTTTATGTTTTGATAAAAAAAAACATCATTACGTCGTAAGAGTCGTAAACTTATACTAATGCAACAGATGGTGACAACACATTTAGCATATATATTTAGATACAACTCTTTCTTACCTAACATCACATGCTTTGCTAAGCTCTATTCTCCCATTTATAAATAAATGAACTAAAGTGACCTTTGCATCTATTCATGCGCTTTTAAAAACACAACAATCAAGCGAACAGTAAAACAGATTACAGAGACACATAAGTGGCCAATAGGAAGGCAGCAGAGGAAATCATTCACAGGAGCGCTTGATTTTACAACCCTAAACACAGCAGATAGCCATCAACTCAGGTGATAAATCTAATCAAACTATTGTTGTTACCTCCCTGCCTTAAGCAAATGGCTATTATTTTTGCTCTGAGTAAACAAATAATGTGGAGAATTCTGTGGCAGGTCTGCACACTAAAATCCGATTTCACTATGGTCGAATTGCTCAGCGAATTATAGCTTTCTCCTCCAGCTGACCCTAACCTGGGCAGAACGACAAAACAAACACACCCCAAAGGCGTTTAAGTCTCGCCTTTGTCCACTGCAGGTCTGGAAAAACTACTGGACTTTAGCTGAACTGTTACCATGCTGATTCAAATAGTCTATCAGATAATCAGAGGAGAAAAAGTGGATAAGGGTCAAAATAGATCCACGGTTGATGGATTACTGTTTGGCAATGTCTAAGATTATGATGATTTTTAATAAGATAAGCTTTTTTATCTGTGGGATAAAGTGCAGCTATGCAGTGAACTAGACAGATAAAAAATATCTAAGCTGAAACCCCCCACACTTTTACTAATTCAGTAAAAATGAGTTAAGATTGACATCTATAACTAACTTATAAGACACATAAGATGAATGTGAGGCAAAACACAAAATCAGAGTCAAAACTATATACAAGCAAAGATACCAGAGAGGCCATATAGAGGTAAAAGGAAAGAAAAACAGTTTGAAGGCGAGAGCAGTGAGGCCAGGGTGCAGAGAGAGCAGCCCAGAGGCCAGGCTTGTTCAGGGTCTCAGGGGCCACTTCAACGCCACACTTCACAGTGTAAAAATACTGCTGACCCTTTGGCTGCCCGCCTTTGATCACACATACTGTGCCTTATATATGTGTGTCTAAGTGCGTGGGTGAGACGGAATGAGAGAAAGGCCATTTTTTGGAACCAAACCACTAAACAAATATGTGTTATGTGAGGTAATTTTGGCTGACCTCCAGTTTATAGTTAAGGGAATATTTTGAGTTGGGAGAGTAATCTTGTTGGCAGGAATTGAAGCTTAAAAATCAATTTTCTGCTTATCAGCAGCTGTTTCAAATTTAATGGACAGAGAAAATATGAGACATTTGCATTACACGCAATGAGATACAGAAGCCCAATGTTGTGGGTACTGTTATTACAGCTTTGACAAATTCAATAATGTAATTATCATCATCACACGCAGGATCATATTATTCCTGTTGCCATTAGAAACTAAATGTATTTTTTGGTAAAGTCCATATAAGGATCTAGTGTGGCATGTTTGTATAAGCACACAAAAACAAATCAGCTTCTCTTATGTTTATAGAAAACATGAAGTAGCAGCAGAGCAGTAAAAGAAAGACAGAAGAATAACAACAAGCAAAGACGGAGGTGAAGTTAAATGACAGAGGGGTCCTGAGAGACCGAGGAGAGGCAAAGGAAGGAATGTGTCCCACCAAATCACACCTCACACAAATAGACTGCACTGCTCTGTGTCAGAGCCAATTATCAGAGCAAACAACCTCCACAGACTGTGTACACTAGTCCCTGTGGTGATGAGGGAGCTGTCCACTGCAAAATATGCTACTGAGCATTGCAACATCAAAACTACTTCATCCATCTCAAGGGCGCTTGTATTGTACAGGTTTCATGATATTGTGGAATACTCACCAAGTTTCCCAGCAAGCTCTGGGATGTTTTCTGAGCCTCCATTTGCAGCTCCTCCTCTTGAACTGGAGTCATCTGGCAAAGAAAAAATATGTCATCAATAAAAATTAGAACAAGGATTCATAATTTAGCCAGTGACCAAAAATATTAGAAGTTTACCATAAAGTAGGTAAAAATAATTCAAAGTGAAAACAGATGATTTGAAACTATGTTTGGTGTAAGGCTAAATGTTGCTTATTTTGTTACTACTGGGTTGTTACCAGGGCTTAACTTTTGCCTACTTGCCACCCAGGCTAGTTACTAAGTTACTAGCCATTTGGGAGTTTTGTTAGCCACAATTTAAATGTTGAAAAGTTTGTCTGATATCAATCTGATATCAAAGTTTACTTGACAACAGTCACTGTAAATGTATTTTTTCATTACCCACAAGAAAATAATTTAGAACATTTAGAAATATATTAAATATTATGTATATGTTATTATCCACTAGCCAACATTAAACTACCATTTGGCTTGTGTTTATTGATCAAAATATCCATTCAAAACAATAAAATTGGTCTAAGTCTTTTATAAACTTATGAGATTGAGCTGTCAGAAGCTGGTTTGGTTGTACCCTCACTGGACAATTTCATTTTAGTCTAGTACTGCTCTATCTGTCTCACTCATCAGGCCCCTCAAAATGGACTATGAGAGAAGAAATCACATCTGCTTAAATATTCAAGCTTTGGATCCCTTTATAATGAATACAACATGCATGTGGGGCCCTCAAGTTACTGGAGACCTGATAGTATACTACCAGCTCTTTGAGAAAGACGTACCAGAGTTAGTAATTATTCAACCAAAACCTTATGGTGACAATCCACCAAAACAGCTTCAGACCACCTGCTGATTACAGCCTGGTGGTACATACTGTATGTGTGTCAGTACAGTTGAAGACCACCTGCAGAAAATCTAGGGTAGTGAGAGCAGCTAATTACAAATGGATATGATTACAGCATGGTGGTACATACTGTATGTGTGTCAGTACGGTTGAAGACCACCTGAAAGAGTGTTTAATGCCGTGCCAAATGTCTTTAAAGCATCACTATTTGGATGATGGAATAAAAGACGCTTTTGAAATGCAAATACAAGCATGGCCTGCATCCTCGGGCCTGGTATTAATAGCACATTGCCGGACTGATGCTCGACCTGTGTACAAAGTGCGTATGTGTATGTGTATGTGCGTCAGGGCTCCACAATTTATTTGAAAATTACTGTTATGGAGACATCAGCAAAAGCAATATCCGCATTGCCAAAATCTAAATGTGTAACTCAATATATGAATTTAAAAGTCAATTTCCTTAATTTAGTCCTACTTTGGCATTGTTGTAGTCCTCGTTTAGTAAGTTTTGATTTTTAAGCTGTTTTTCCAAGAGGTAGTTAGTATTATTTCTGCTTAAATGAACTTCCATCAATATATCGCCAAACAATAGATATCACAATATTCAAAATCAAAATGTTTTTTTCTCATATCGTGGCGCCCTAATGTGCGTACAGTATGTGTGAGTTTGTGTGCGATTAGATGGTCGTTGGGTGTGTCGCTCGGCGTATGTAGGGGTGCATGTGTTCTGGAGTTACTTAACTAAGTGGTAACTTGAGGTGCCAGTCCTCCTGTTGCACCTCCTGCTGCCGCATGAATGGCCTGTTCTAGGAAAGGCCAGGCGTTTGAAGAGGAGTGGTGCGGGGGGCTGCTCTGTACTGAGGGGGGCTAGGTTTAGCACTCTCTCAGTCAGAAGCCCTCCCTTAGGTCTGATACGGGCCAGGTACTCCCTGGCAGACCTCCTACAGGGCTGCAGAGCTACAAAGAAAGGGCGGCTGGCTTCATCTGTACATACACTGTTCCACATTTGTCTGCTTTTCATGTTATAGGGTATAGAAGCTTAAGCCTTACCCAGCAACTATGGGCCTCAGGTAGACCTGTCACTTATCACAGGGCTGACAGAGAGGCATATATTGACAGACCATTCACTTTCTTTATTCATTCTCCCTCTCAAGAAGAGATCCACCAGTAACACGGAGAAGACATGCAGACTCAGAGAGATTGTGTTTTGGCTACGCACTCCCCATTTGCAATTATGTTTGTAAAAAATCTTCACAATACAACTTTTTGATCATAATGCTGCCTTTTCAAAGGCTCTCACTTCCTAGTCATTGTGTGTTAATCATTTGTTATTATCTGTACAGCATTGAGCCAAAGATAAAAGGCCACATCTCTTTCATCTCCACAGCACGACTCTCCTCATATCAGCATTACTTATTGTATTGTTTGACACTCAATACAGAATTCAAGGACTGAATGGCTCCAGCTTACTCATCACAACAAATGAAAAATGACTTATGTGAAATTAGAGTTTGGACCACAAGCAGCAGTGGAAAGAATGCCAGCCGTGTAAGTTTAGATTTATATCAGTGAGAATATGAGTTAAAGTGCAAACTGAAACCTGGTCAACTAATCATCTAATACTTCAATAAATGGCTGAGGCAAAAGTCAAGATACTTTCTGCCAGCAAATGTGTTTAGCACCTTGTTTGGAGATTGTTTGGAGAAAGCTGAAGGTTTGGGGACGAGGTAATGCTTATTTCAAACTGAACACCCACAGAGTTGAAAACATTATAGCCTTCTGTTTTTAATAAACAACATATTGGGTTTGATTCTTTTGTGCATTTAAGTTTTGGCTCAGTTACCTACACTACATTCTTGTAAAAAATGTTGAAAAAACAGGGTATACATAAACTTTATAGCAAATTGCAACATCTAAATGAATGATAATTGCAGACCCTTGACATGGTTAATTTAACAAAGGTCAAACCAGTACTAATGCAGATATAAATTAGGTCTCAACAAGGACTAAACCAGGTATTTTGTACGGCCCTGTGTTCAAATGTAAACAGTGAAAATGTTAATTATTCTGCTGATCTGCTGTTCATTTGCAGGATTCTGTCATGCTATCGTCTGTCTGTTTTAAAGCTATACAGAACATAAATCATTTCCAACTCCTGTTCAACTTCTTTGAATCTGCAGGAGGGAAATGGCTCAACAGTGCGCTACATTTCACACATTGGTGTGACGGGTACTCCTGTGTGTAGTCTGTGTGTATTTGTACAACGCTTTCTTTTATTTACCTTTAGGTCTGCTGAAAAAAAAAGAAGCAGTAACTGGATATGAGAGCTCAGAAACACTGCTCCTATACCAGCTCGGAGTGCGTCTATGAGTCCGGGTGCGAGTGTTTTCGTAGAAGGTCATGTCCTTTTAGGTTTTAATATAGAGACACTGGATATGTGGACTGAACCTCAGAGTGTGCATGCGAATATGAACACTTAGACATGTTTCGAAGTCAGTTCCCGCTAGAGCTGCATGTTGAAGCGTCAAGAGCAAAAACCAGCAGACGACATTTGAGTTTGCAGATCCGTCAATATGAAGCACAGCCCTAATTCACGAACCTCTGGGGTCTAAGACTAACCAGAAAACCTCACACTTTCATCTGAACGTGATGGTTCACTTTATAAATCAGACACTGGCTTCCACAAAGCTGTATGTTTTTATAAACGCTGCTAAAAATGATGTACAGTGTTTCCCATCAATATAAGAGAATATGGTTGTCCCCCATAGTCTAAAAACAAAAAATAAAATGGTTTAACAGATTATATTGTTGCTTGTTATACTGTATTAAAATAGACATTAAAAAGTAAATATACAAACATTACATATACATTCAATAGAGAAAATAACTTCTCCTGCATTTAATGATATATGGGTAACATGAAATTTAAAGTGTGTATCCAAAAAAACAGTACCAAGTGGCTGTGGACTCACTGGTTTGACTATTAAAACAGATGTGTTTTAAAGGCCCATTCATCAATACTGTTCTTCTGGAATCCATCTTGTCCAGAGCCTTGACTGTAACAGAGAGCAGCATTTGTCCTTCAGCAGTGGGTCGACCTCTGCACTGACCCCCTGCTACAACATACACTGTCATTATAACTCCATCAATGCTCTCTGGAAACAATAAGCTCACATGAATGTACATCCTCCTGTCAGAAGACCATTGTTGATGCTGTTGCAATAACTGGATGATTATATAGTTCTGTCAATCACAGACACAGAATCCCTCGCATTCCTCAAACTTCCAAAACCTCTCTTCAACCACAGTGGTTTCACAAAATGTCTTTACTCAACAATAGAGCAGCTATATTTAATTCAATGTACTAAAATAATGAAGTAAGACGACAATATTAAAATTAGATTAAAATAGATTTTTAAGAGCATATTGATAATATTTATTATTAGTTTTAACACTTTTCAAAGCATACCTGACAGTATAATGCTAATGTAAATACACATCTAGGGGTTTCATAAAATAAGACCTACACTGTCGTCCAACAGGAAAGGATTATATCAGCGAAACGCCCCCCTATTTCTGCCACATATGGCACCAAGGGGCACCTTAATCAGACTGTGTGATGAAGGGTTTTATATTGTTAAGAGCAATTAAGAAGCCCCGCCTCCCAAACCATGACAAACATGGGAAGGGTCTATTTTACTTTTTTGGTGTTTGTGATGGATGTTTGTTGCCAATTTTTGTAAAATCCCCTAAAACTACATTCTTCTTTCAGTCTATAGGGGGTGCTTCCTGTTTGTTGTGGGGTGGGGTCATAATAATATTTCATGTTGGGTACAATGTAGAGGACTGTACCAAGTTTCATTGTTCAAGTTTCTCTGCCAAAGTAAGTGTGTCCAGAGTCCCATAGGGGTCAAAAATATGGGGCGCTATAGAGGCATTCTTTATTTGACCTCTGTAATGTGCCTATGTACATTAACTATACAATTGCCCGGATCACTGTGCCAAAATTCACGCAATTTTGTTTATGTTCAGCAGGATTATTGGCTCAAAAAATGTGCACCAGGGCATTATTAGTTAATTATTTAATTGTCATTAATCGTACCAAACTCAATCCAGTTCAGTGGACCAACGCCATTCCATAATATCACCCTTTCGCTGATATAAAAATTCAAATAAAATATCTGACACTGCTCTATAATGTAAAGTAGATAAACTGTAATAATTATTTTTACTTTAATCCCACCACAGGCCTCTCCAGTTTGTAGGCTACCTCTTTGACCAATTGCAGCAGAGCTTAGAGGCAAGTGAAACTTGAAGGGTCAGATAGTGAATTTTAAGCATTTTAAAATATTTTATTTTTGAAAAACACAACCTCTGGTCCATATTAAATACATCTTCAGATTTGACTTTGTAATGCAAGTCTGTGAAAGAGCATGTTTAAGTCCACGTGCACTCTCGGGTCTAAACACACACCTTCACACACACGTCACTGTGATTTACACTCTCTTGTGGCGAGGCCATGTTGCCTTATGGAAATCATTAGAAGTTGTGTTGCTACACAGGCCTCCATTAACAGCATGAGGGAGAGACAGTGGAAGGGCCTGAGACGGAGAAAGAGAGGGAACACAACAGGATGTGACTGACTGTAGCAGAGGTCAAGAGGCAGCAGGACTCAGATGAAAGTTCTGCTCAGAGACGGAGTGAGGGGCTGATGCTAAAAGGAAAAGGCGACAAAGCAGTGAGATTTATTAAGAGCAGCTACAGCGTAGACAGATATACAATACAGTTAACTGCCATGTTGGCTCAATGACAACAGTGACTGTACGATGGATTAACAGCTCTCCTGTGTGTCTATGTGATGTATTGATAAATGCTTATGAGCACACTGAACTGATTCCAGGTAAAAAGTGTGTTTCTGATCTCGTTACTCCTCTGCAATAAACCAAAGCAGACATCACACCTGTCAAATGTGGATTTTCCTTTTTTTTTGAGTTTGCGCTCTTGGGCAAGATCAACACAACAAACATTTTTATGAGTGCAATGCTATTTACAAATGTAATTAGACATCGTACCACTCTGGGCTCAGGATCTGTACAAAATGATGAACACGTCAACTCACAACTCATTTCTTTCAGTACTGAGTCTAAGTGAAACAAGGGAAAAACTGCTCAACTAATCTACTGAAAATTTTGTTATAAAAGATATGTTGCATTTTCTCTTTTTCGATCCGAGTGAATCAAAATATGACATGTCTGATGCATATTATTACCTCAAAAATGTCAGTGCTGTGGCATGGCAAAATATGGTTACATTGAAGCTCTTAGGTCATTAATACACTGGAACTGAGCGCTCACGAAAGGAAAATTTCATTTTTGCTTTCATTACCTGCCCCACTGGTGAGGTTCTGCCTACAGTTGCAGTGAAAACTTGTGTGTACATTGTAAAATCAGATGGAACTGGTTGGTCTTATCTAAGCTGAAATCCTTGCTCCCCTCCGACAGCTCTTGCTACACAGCTCCTCCTGAGATATCAAAGAGCTTTGATTGGGTCGCAGACTAAACACAAGCAGTTTGAGCAGAAACATTTTGCATGTCAGCATCACGGCCTGTGAGAAAGAGCAACAGAGAGGGAGCAGGGAGAGCGCGGAGCATGCATCTTGGTGTATATTTGCGAATGTGTGTGTAACTTTAAGCAGAGTTTCCTGAAGCTGGTAGTGAGTAGTTTGATCCTGAGCCATGAATGGGCTCAGAGCGCTAATTACAGCCACCTGTGTGAGTGTGCGTATGGGGGAGAATGACTGCACCACTATAGGCGCATATAGACGTACACTAGCACACATCACTTCAACAAAGAGCCAATGTAATGTCACACTTGGAAGGAGGCAGAGTTTTCTAATCTTCAGTGTATGAAAGGCCGGTCTGGTACGTGTCAAGTTTGTTATATCCACTTTGTCCTTGACAAGGAGCATGTCAGACTATGTCTCTGCAGTTCAATCATCGAGTGAGAGACCTCACCGGAAGATATTACATGTTAAACATATTGACAGCTATTAATTCAAGGTCGGGGTGCACGTGACAGGCTGGAGTCCGTATATACTCCTTATGTTACTTTGGGTTCTCTGTTACTTTGGGTTCTCTCCAGGTGCTTCGGCTTTCTTCCACCGTCCAAAGACATGCATATGGTAGAAGACTTGCAGTAGTAAAAGAATATGAGTTAGTGGTTGTCTGTGTGTGCAACTAAATGGCCACTGTCCAGACCCAGGCTAAGGCCCATAGTTGACTACAATTTCCAGTACTATATGCGCTTCTTGTTGACAGAGGTAACCAATTATTCTACCAAGGAACTGTAGTAAAACATCCACACATCCAAGAAACTTAATCTAGGTAATACTCATGGCTACCATAAATGAATGTTCAGCTTGCATCTGGCTATTGTTTACCTATTCTACAAATCTGACACAACCAGTCGCATTGACACTCATTGATTCCCATAACCTGAACTTCTGCATAATAAGGGCCCTATTGTTTTTTGAACCTTCCAAACTGTTCACACTTTCCTCAGTTTTAGTGCAAAGCCTATAGAAACCAATCTCTTGTGTTTGTCCAGGAAGCTGTAAAATACACGCAGCGCTGCTAAAATGAGGTGTAACGGCAAAAGTAATGAAATCTTTATAATCACAGCTTGACACATCTGGCATTCTCGCATTTCACTCTACAACAATGTAAGAGTGAAATGTCCAAAGAATATATTTGGATTGGGCTGAGGGTCAGGCAGTAGTCTGAGTGTGAGAGTGAATAAAAATAATGCCATTGAGAACAGTAAAGCCCCAAAAGTTCCTCTAAGACCAAAATCCTCAAAAGTCAAATGCTTCCAGGTAACTAACTTAAGCCAGAGAGCAATGTTATAGCCAAACCTGCTCAGAAATAAAATGTCGTTCCAGGATGTAAAATTTGCCACCACTGCAGGCTCGAAAACACTTCCAGACCTGTTAGTGCTGCAACTTTTATGGTTTCACAGTAAAGCTACACACTTCTGTGCCTCTATTCCCCATCAAACTACTCATCTTCTCCAAGTACATCCATCATCACTTAATATGCACATGCCCAGAAGACAAGACCACAACATTAACAGATGTTCAATGTTTTGTGTCCAAAAAAGCTGAATTTAATCAAAGAAATGTGTCCTTGTGGTTTGTGAGAGCTTAACTAGGTTACGATGACGCTAAGATTAGATTGTTGTCGGGATTGTAAAAATGTAAAAAAACATAAGTGTTGGATCCTAGAATGACCTTAGCTAAGAATGACTGCACCAAGTCTTTTAAGGTCACACTGTGCAACTTCAAACAACTGAAGAGCAGATGCAAATTTTGAAAATATGACCGCATAAGACTCAAATGTAGTTGCTGAACTAGGCCTGTGCTGTCGTCCCCGACAGCAAGGTGTATATTGGCGAAAACGGCCCCGTACGTCTGCCCCGTACGTCTGCCCCGTACGTCTGCTACAACTGTTACCAACAGGCACCTTAATCACTTTTTTGATTTGTCTGGATGTTTATGAAGAATGTTTTTGCCAAATTTAGAAAAATTCCCTAAAGCTGCATTCTTCTTTCAGTCTATAGGGGGCGCTATAGAGGTAACTGCCATCATAT
>JAVQKC010046952.1:0-35126 GCA_036025475.1 Philypnodon macrostomus | reverse complement strand
ATCGTAGATGTACCAAACTCAATCCAGTTCTGCATCTTCATGATATGTACCTGTGTGCAACAGTTGAAAAAGATCCAGCAAAGACTTTTTGAGTTATTGCGTTCACAGTTTTGGCCCGTTATTATATAATTACTTAATTAATATTCATCAAAGAAGTACCCAAATCGATACAGTTCGGCGTCTTATTGGTATGTACCTGTGTGCAAATGTTGAAACTGATCCGGCAATTTGTTTTTGAGTTATCGCGGGCGCGGACGAACACCGACGTGATTCCATAATACACGCTGTTTTCGCCGATATAATAATACACCCAGTGCAGTTTACAATAGTTTTAGTGATGGCATTTGGTCTTTCTTGGTCTCTATCTTTGGATCCAAAAGGTTGCAGACCTCTGGTTTAGTAAAATACTGTAGTGTTTTAATGGCAACAACAAACTACCTTTCAAAATGATGCATATTTAGCCTTACACTGTTAAATGGTATGGTAATACCACGGGTCTATTTTGGATCATGTAGGAACCACATGTCACAGCCTAACACAGCACGCACAGGCTGGTGCTGCGTCGGGATGCATTCAGGGGCACTAGGAAACTACAGGTTTCCTCGCAAATGTTTGCCAATCCCTTATTTTTATATTTTAAGGTATTTCCACCCCTGTGCTGAAGAGCAAAACTAAATCATTTACTTTTAGCTGAGCAAGAGGTTTGGTGCAGCTAGCAGAAAATATATATTACTATGATCAAACTTAACATAATCAAACCATGTGTTAAAGTGTAGTTCCCAAGATTCTCCCAAATAACTTGTTTTTATTCACAAAAAACTGTTGAGGTCCGCCATGTTGAACTGGTCACAACATGGGTAGTTCGTGTTGCTTCTAAAATTCTGATTTACACAACTTGATCAGACAACTTGTCAAAACCACCACTTGAGAGCAGACTTATGCATTTGAAAGCTTCACAGTTCCTCACTGGTGGAGGTGGATAGTAAACAGAATGTGAGCCTGAGACCAGTGGATATCTAACATGGTGGTGATTTCATTGTCACTCACTTTCTTTACATACTTTTTTTGCACAGTTCTTCTATAAAAATTATAAAAAAATATTAAAACTGAATATCTGACCCTGTTCTATGATGTAAAGTACATAATCTGTCAAAATTACTTTTTTTTAAACTTCCCATCAAACATCAACATCAAATCAGACTTTGTGGGATAGAGCCTTTACCAATTGTAGTCAAGTTTATGAGTGGTGTGTCAGCCCACACAAACTTCAGAAGTAAAACTCTATTGCTATTGGTCAAGCTTTTTCAAAAATTTGTTAACAATTTCTTATCTTGGGAAACCTCCAGATATAGCTTGAATGTACAGTTAGTGTCTGTGGTTGGAGGACAGACTCACAGTCTTGTAAGTCAAGTGGAGTCTGCACTAATCTCCATCAAAGAGCCTAAATGTTACAATTTCAAACCAAGTGTGTAAAGTTGTTTATCTCAGTGAAGTCTAAATGAATAGGCCTCTGTAACTCTTTGCCCTGTCCCATTGTATCAACACATGCTGGTATTGATTGGACAAGCTATAGTTAAAGTGTGTGCAGCAGGTTAGTGTGTCCCCATGACTTCAGCCGGCTCCTCACAAAGTTTCCTCTTTCTTTGATGCTCAGTTTGAATTGACTTTGAGCAGGCCATGGAGCTGAGGTGAGTGTGTGCCATATGCAGCCCTTACAGCAGCGAGACAAGGTGACTTACAGGTAATCTAGAAGAATAAGGAGCCAGGCAGGCGCCCTGGGCTTTTATTAGATCACCGATACGCCCCGATACGAGTCCAAACCTGGGCCTTACAATGGCACATAGGCAGCTCCACCAAAGAGAAGGGCCGAGGTGCAAATGACTCCTGACAGGTGCTATGACAGGCACCTGAAAAGCCACTTATACACTGTAAAAAAAAAGAAGAAAAAAAAGAAGAAGAAGAAAAACTTAATATACATATGAAAATTTAGGAAAGCATATTTTGGTTAGCTTAATTCAACATTTGAGACTATAAAGCAGGGGTGTCCAAACTTTTTTCTCTGAGGGCCACCTGTCAAAAAGTTATACCGAGTAGGGCCACTCTCTCATGTGACCGATTGTTCTTCACCAAAAGTCGGCTGTATCTGTTTTCTGATCACACTGGAGTTGGATAATGTAGAGTCAAATGCCGTAAAAAGACAATTTTGCCCCCAGGCCATAATCTGGACACCCCTGCTATGAAGTAAATATGATTTAAAAAAAAAAAAAAAAGATGCAGTATGTTTTTTGCGATCCCCTTTCCCCTTCTTCATCTCAACCCTCTATCAGTCTCACACAAACCAGGAAGTATCAGAATAAAAATGCTTCAACTAATCTGAGAGCTTAAAATTGACTGTCTGTCTAGTATATAATCATATTTATTTATTTTAGTCCCTCCCCTGGCCTCTACAGCCAGTGGCCAGGATATAAGACTAGATGAAAACTTGATTCCTATTTATTTTATTTTATTTATTTATTTACTTTCAATAGTTTTTGTTACCTACAGACTCCAGTTTTTACCTTTACATGAAACAAAATGCTGTATTCACTTTTTGGGCAGTGAGGTTGTTTTTTACAGTATCGTTTTGAGGAGCGGGGCACCTCTGGATGTGGGTGTCTCCTTCACTCACCATGGAGACTCAAGCGGTGGTGTCTATCCGTCAGAGCTTAAGGAGTTTTCTAACAGTACATTGACCTTGAGTGCTCACCATTGATTTCCAGTAACGCCTCCCAAACAACGCCATGAACCCCGCCGAGCTCCGCGGGACTCTGATTGGGAACAGATTTCCCAAATTTCAATAGCGTGCCACCTGCCCAGGATGACGGATAGTCCCCCCGGATGCCATCAATCCTCACCTGCCGCCGAGGAGGTGACACCTGGGCCAGATTTATCATGATATACAACACGCGGAGAGGCAGCCAATAAAAGGGAGGTATACTAAATGGAGCCCCGCCCCCCAGAGGCTTTGATTATGTTCAGTGACGGATCTATCGGTGCGGTCAGACAATAGGAGTGAGGGGAGAAAGGGTTAAAATAACAGAGTAAACACAATGTATAAGTTCTCAAAATGGTGGAACAGACTTTTTTTTTTACGTTTTCATAGACAGATTCATTTCAGTGTTGCAGATTCAAAAAATTAGTTAGGGCCTTATATTTACCGCATGTTGCTTTTTGACTCTTTGAACATATTTACTATTGATTTCAAACAGTCCTATATTCCCATTTGTGACAGTTTACTAGGCCTACACTGTTGTCCCCGACAGCAAGGTGTATATCGGTGAAACGCCCCCATCTGCCACAACTGGCACATTTGTGAAGAATGTTTTCACCAACGTGATTCCATAATATTGTCGTTTCACCAAAATAATTACCTGTATAGCCGTAATCTACAAAAATAAAATTAATCTGAGCAGTGGTTCTCAAATGAAAGATCAGAATGCAGAAGGAATATTGGCTATTTTGTGTGGCCGTCGGGCCTCAGGCTTACCTCTCAATTGGCCCATTTTGGTCTTTTTACTGCGTGTGACTCTATAATCCAATTAAAAGAAAACAATCAATGTGTGTCTTTCCACTTTTTTGTGTAGTTATAATATAGAGGGACACCAAGTATCTAAACCTGCTGAACATATGTGTCCAGAAACATGCAACCAAACGGTGAAGCAAAACCAGTCAACTCAGCAAGTAGCCCTCCTCAGATACATTTTTGACATTGTGGAAAAAAATGTTTGGACACCACTGATCTAGACAATAGGGGTGTCCCAAGGAAGGGTTAAAATTGTATGAGTTTTCAAAATGGGGTGTGTGGTTAAACAATATCCCCTAATATATCTCCACTGCCATCACATTGGGAAAAATCAACACTCTTTGGAATATTAATGGTGGTAAACAATAATAATCTGCTCCATATTACCCTTCAGGTGTCTATTACATATTGTCTCGTGATACGTTACGACAGGAAAATACAGAAAATACAGTAAACAGAATATGTTTTCATAATGGTGGCACATATGCTGCAGAACTTTGTCTAGTTATTGTGGTTGCCAGTGTAGGGCGTTGTGTCCATATCATTCCCGGTTTATCACATGATGTATTGGTCTAGTTCCATCTCTCCAGAATGATCATGGAAGCAGAAAAGGTGATCACAGGACCATGAATGCACTAATGTAATTAATGCCCTCCTGTTCCCGCCACTGGTTTTACGACGACTTAAAAACCTTCTGCTACTTTTATGGCGATTAGCCTCTGAGTGTAAGCTATCTCCACTCAACTCCATTTTCTCTGCTGCATTGCTTTGCCGCCTTCGGAATTAGCACTCTCCAGAGAGCTGAGCTTCAGTGGACAGAGGTCAAGTTCTGCAGCAACAAACACAGTTCCCAATGAGTGCTTCATTTGGGGTAATGGTTTTGTATAGGGCTGGGTGATGTACCATTTAAAGGGAGGACAATGCAACTTTGATGGTTCTTTGCTGTTTTGGTAAAAAAAAAAAAAAAAATCTATGGCGCTCTCGTCCTACTACACAGAAAGAATGCAGAGTACGTACTTAATCATAATGGTACTTACAAGTTCAACCACAAAAGTCAGTTTCACGTCATTCTAGGCCCTATACTCTTTTTATTTAGGTTACCATTTTACATTTTGCAACATCAAACACATAATACTTATCTAATAGACATCTCACTTGTCCCTGTTTCAAGACCAGTTTTTGTTGATGCTGACCACTTTGTGGTTTGCCCCATGTTATGCAATAAATTGGTCAATCCATTTTAGCTCTTGGAGAGGACTATAGCTCAACATAATGAATTACTCAAACATGCCTGAATGAAACAAAACACATTTTGTGTATGTGTTTGAGGTAGAAACAACATTAGAACAAAAGCTCAATAAAAATATAGGACCTTTTTACTTTTGACCATAAAGCAACTGTCGTTTCTCACCAGACCTGTGATCTGTGAACTAACATAGCCGTAAAGGTCTTTTATTGTATGGGCAATACGTATAGGTATACACGAATAGGCCACACGGATCCTGCGTATTGGGAGACCGAAAGCGCCCGTGTGGTGATACCGTGTTGAGAATTAAAACATGAAATGTAAACCAAGGGTCATCATACAAATCTGCATTGTTGAATTTGACTATATATATATTTTATTCAGCATTTTGACCATTGAAAAAAGTGTAACACAAAAACGCTTTCTCATTGACTAGAAATATGTGCATTAACTCCCTTGGACTATTTCACATTGATACAATTTAATAAATCTCAAATACAATCTTAAATCTTAAAAGTATTTTTTTGAAAGATAATGGGAAAAAAATACAGCATATCGAAATGTGAAATAGTCCATGTGAGTTGAATGCACATCATTGAGTTGGACTGATCGACTGAAAAAAATTGAGACAACTTGATTTGATATCTAAAGAAACTAAACACACACTGAATAATTGTGAAATATACCTTGATATTAATTTTTCATCACATAGTCCTCCCCTAGTCCTCTATGTAGGTTTCTTTTCTACACTATTCTACCCTCTCCTTTCCCTCAGAATCCTTAAGTGTCCCTCTCCTCTTCCTCCTCCTCCTCCTCCTCACCACTCCTGAGTCTCGTTCACTTGGCGTGGCTACAGTGGTTTCTCCGAGGCTCACCAGGCGCAGCGCTTTAGCCCTGTGTAATCCTGCCAACCCTATTCCATTAGCCACGCGGACTAAAGAGCTTAACCACACAACCCCATAGCGCCGGTGCACGCTACACAGATTCTTCACTCATTCTGTATTTATGCCTTCTTCCTCTCCGTTTCCCAGAATGGATTAGAGATGGCATCAATGGAACGAGACGCATTATCGATTCGAAGCCATTGTTCTTCTTGGATAACTTTGTGATGTGGCCGATGTTGCCAAAATCTCTTCATTTGGAGATGTATTTGTATGTGCCTCTGTCCCGCCTCCTGTCCCAAACTCCTGCCTAATCACCAAAGTCATTGAGCAGTGTTTGTGTAGCGTCTCCATTGTCTTAGAAAAACATGGCGGATTTAAGGGGCCTCTAAAGTAGCTTTGTGCTTGGAAGAAAGGAGGATAAACAAGCAGATTGGGAGAAACCTGATCAGTATTAATCGTGATGGTTTAGAGTTGGGGCTTTGAGTCGGACCTACAGATCTGATTGCCAAAAACACTATTGGACTGATTAATGCTAAAGCAAATGGATGGGGAGAAGACTTCTGCAGTGTGCTGACAGTCTGTGGATCACCTCTGTTATTCATGTAGACGTCCACTAGGGCTATACCATTGTTTGGAACAGGTGTTTTCAGGGGTTTCCAAAAAAAACCAGCCACTTTTTTACTTCCACTGAAATATAAACAAAGCCTTGATACCCTCACACACTCCAATCAGAAATGTTGTTAAATAGTGGTGGTTAAAATGCTTCTCTAGGTGCGTTTGTTGACAAGCAGGTAGGAGCACTTTGTGGTTTGCCCCTATTTATGACATCACTTACAGGTGAATCCCATGGGCAAACTGTTTTAGCTCTTGGGGGACGAGGACTATAGCTAAAAAAGAATTTACTCAAACATGCCTGTTTTATTTTAAAATTGAAGGATACATGATTGAGTCAGAAAAAGAAGAAAATGTGTATCAAGAGCGGTGGGCCAGATTTGCAGAATTTATTTGGGAAAAAAGTGAAGTAAAAATGATTGTTTTTTGTTGTTTTGTTGTGCCTATTGTAGTAGTAGACAGGACATCAGGGGAATTGTAGGGCAAATTCAGGATTCAACCTGAAAAATAAATAATCTTTAATCCCTATTAATGCACTCAAACCAATACAAAGTCTAGTTTTGTACTACAATCAGTCAGTCAAACTTTATTTGTATAGCTCTTTACAACATCTTAGCAATGATCAAAGTGCTTCACATTAGTGATAAAGTACAGACAAAACATTACACCATACATATATGTTATTATTCATTCATTACACCATATTATCATTAAAAACATTTATAAATACATAAATAAAATATACTTGTCCTTTGGTTCCACAGCAGTCCCTGTGACCATGTCCATATAGGCTATTATAACCCTTACTGTAGTGTACCTATGGATGTGTGGTCTATGACGAACTACAGGGAGGTCAGAGTGTGTGAGGCTGAGGTCTGAGGTGAGTAGATCCAGGCAGAGGCTGATGCCATATTTCTTCATGAGGGGACACTGACAGAGCAGCCACAAAACGAATGGCCTGTCAGCAGAAATGAAAATGAATAGTTCCTATGATCCACAGGCAGAGGACTGCTCAGAAAAAGGGATTGTTTGTTCGTACCAACTGTGTATCACTGAGATTGTGGCTAGCATGCTAACAGCTAACAAGTCAGTGATGTACACTAGAGTCTAATCATTACAGGAATACAGCCGACAGATCACAGGAGGTTCGAGTTTAAATCACCAAATAAATCTTAATATTGGGCTGACACTGTCTCACTTTGGTAGTCAAGTCTGTTGTTGGAGATTATTTTTTAAGATCATAAATAAAGCAAATGATAGTTCGGGGATTGGTCCTACGCTTCATTGGTCCTACTGGTGCTCACAAATATGGTTCAGGTTAGGGCTATGGCTACGAAGATGGTTAGGGTTAGGGCTTTGGTTAAGAAATATGGTAAAGGTCAGGAATAGGGGTTTGGGTTTGTTTATTGAGTACAGTAGCATTAGATTTGTCAGATTTGTCAGCTAGTCATCGGACCAATGGGAAGTAGGACCAATGAACCCTAACCAATAATTCAACACTTGATAGTTGAATATTAACATTACATTGACTTTTGTGAAAATGTGTATGGATAAAGCATGACACGCTGTTGTATTTGCCTAGAAAGTATATTCAGAGCAATGGAATTAAATTGTAGGTCTCAGTGTAAGTGAAAAGAAAACTTAACATATGGGTCTCAAAGCGAGCGTCAACTGTTTTTTTTTTATCATTTTTAACCCCTTCAAGCTTCCAGGGGTGTGAGGAGCCAGTAGTGATGACAACTGGGTTCTAATCAGTTTCATGAGGTATGATTATACATATTAATAACTATTTCAGAATTTCATCACCCAATTGTATGTAGTGTATTTTACATCCTTTGATTGCTCCCTCCTGCCTCCTCTCTCTAGTTCTTTTCAGTTTCATCATTAGTGGCTGTCCCATGTCGGGGGGAGAGTAATCTGAACTACCTGTCCCAGAGGCCCATTCTTTTCCTTCCTGCTGTAGGAATAAGCGGCCTATTGATTAGTTATCAGAGCGTAATTGGGCTGCGATCTCCACGGCCCTCAGATATATGACACTCTGACAGGCTGAGGGGGAAGGGGGGGGCTCTCTCTGTGTGTCAGCCAAAGGTTTACTCAACAAAATGTCTTCCACCAAATACTCTTCACTTCATCATTTAACAGCCAATCACAGGGCTGTTTGGTTTAACCATTTACGGCTCAACCTTAAAGGGATTTTCCGGATTTTTGAAGTGGGTTAGATTGAGTAGTTCTGGATTTTGAAGACTATTACCAGTGTTGGATTATGGTCAGCACAATCAAGCTGCCACCTAAGGCTGTGGACATGTGGCAGACCTAGATCAAAGAAATTTACTCCATTAGTTTGCAACAATAGGCAATTCAACACACATACTGTATTTATGACTATGATCTCTCTGGGTGTAATCTGCACGTCCTCCCTGTGATACTGTGGGGACTCTCTGGCTTCCTCCCACCACCCAAAGACATGCATTTTTTAGAAGATGTGGTGAATATAATCTAATCTGTTGTCTCTAGTGAATGAATGTTGTCTGTCTGCGTATGTCTTAGTATCAGCCCTGCGACTAACTGGCCATTGTCCAGGGTGTACCCCGCCTAATTGTGCGACAATGCGCCTTTACATAGACTTAACATTGAAATCAGTTGCGTCTGTTGTGAACGTACCTTAAGGCCTATAGTTACTGGGATAGGCTTCAGAAACCCATGACCATGGAAAAAGCAGTAGAAGATGAATGAATGAACTTATATGGACTTGATTTGATTTACATTCAAATTTAGGTGCACTCAACTGGAAAAAATTGGTTTGGACTTGGACTCCATATTAGGTTTGAATTACTCAACTCTTGACTTGACTCTTGACTTCAAGCCTACTCTCGTACATGAAATCTGAAGGCTCCATATGTAGTGATCAAGAAAAAGAGATGTTTAGGACACATCAGAAAGATCCAACATTTATTTACGCATAAGTGAGATCCAGCAGTCTTTTTAAGTTCTGACTAAACCTCACAAACACTCTCTGTCAGAGTTAGTCATGCTTGTGTGCGCTCTCACAGTAGATTTGGATGCTTAGGAGCAGAGACACTCTTCCTGTTGCTTATCCCCGTCCTGAGCCTCAATTTGTATTGAAATCCCTCACAGGCAATTATCCCTATGCCAATGGTGTACCCACTCTCAGCTTATATAAGTTTCTTTCTCAGTAAGCCTCACCATTTCATCTGAAAACTCCTATTACATTTTCAGAGTTTATTCCGACGAGTGAAAAAACATGGGTGCTCATAGTTAGCACAGAGCATAAAATCCCACTGGACCTTTAGCAAGCTGTATAATTTAAATGATTGAATAAGCTTTCTGTGTGTGATGGTATAAATCCCTTTGAAGTTGCAAAAGAAGTGTGGTCAGTTAGCATGGTAAAGATTATTCCCACTACAGTCAATCTGATTCATGATAGATTAGGCATCTATTTAGGTGTAAAAATCTAATGTACAATGCAAAATAAATAGAAAATAAATATTTTAAAGGTCCTATATTATGCTATTTTGGATACATGTAGGTTACCATTTTACATTTTGGAACATCAAATACAAAATAATTATCTAATACAAGGACCTCCCACTTGGACTCAAAACCAGTTTTCAAATAAACCACCATCTACTTTTTTCTTCTTCTGAGATATAAACGAAGCCTTGACACCCTCACAGAGGAACACATATCAACACTCCAATCAGATATGTTTTGGAATGGTTAAGGCACAACAAGGATTATCTCCTTATCTGGGTTTGTTGACAGTGCAGGAGCAGGCAGCCCCATTTTGTTATGACATCACTTAAATGGTCCTTCTGTTTTCAGGACTATAGCTCAACATAATTATTTGAAACGAAACACAACTTTGGGTATGTGAGGTAGAAACATTAGGTCAGAAAAGTCAATTTTGCTGAATATTGGAGTAAAAAAAAAAACAAGCATATCATTGATACTCTCTTGCTCTCAAGGTAATTGGCAAACTTAAATTGTCCACAGTGAGAGCGAATGGTTGTCACTATGCATCTCTGTGTTAGCCCTAACTAAGGCCTCAGACGTCAAAGTCAGGGCACTGGATTACATTTTATTAGGAGCAAAGTCTACCAAAAATAAAGTGAGTGGATTGTGTGTGGTGTGTGTGTGTGACCAGTTCAGATGTAAGTAAAGCCAAAATAAAGCTGAAGCTATATCATACCATGCCAATGCAATGTATTCACACTAATTTGATAATTTATGACTATTGCTATACAGTGGTTTTTACTTCAGTGACCAGGTGTCCCACATTTTGACTTAATCACAAGCATTTCATGTATCTACAGTCTTTGACTAAAGAGCATGTTTATGAGCCTGTATACCTAATGTCAGATTAGAAATAGACTCTGAGCAAGCACCGAGCAATTAATTAGTCTGAATGACCATTTTTATGTACAAAAATATGACTAACTGTTTTGCTGAGTTTGTAACATGTTCCACATTTTCCTGCTTTGTCCCATTTAAAGGGGTAATTAATGTTATAACATTGACTAGAAAGTTCAAAATAGTAAATTTTTCACATTAAGTCCACTTTAAACATGTGTTATGTCCCACATATGGTTCATTATGATCAGGTCACCCTAGACATGCTGTAATAACTGTATAGCGCAGGATTTCTGTGGTTTTATCCATAGACTAAGCCTCATAGATGATCCAGTGCCTCCTCTCTCTCTCACTGTAGTGTGTATGTGATCAAAGCAGACGTGTCCCCCCGGGTTCCCTCACACAGACACAACACGTCAAAGCCTCCATTTAGCAGCCATATTAACACTTTACCCAGCCCTCCCTCTGCCTCCTAACCCATCCCTTAAAACCAAATCTGATAAAAATCTAATTTCCACACTCAATATTGCCATATCACCTGAACACAACCCGCCCCACTCCCGCCTTGAGCACCCCCCCCCAGGAAGTTCACCAGTCTTCTGCATTCATCTAGTGCTGACGTAAAACATAGTTGGATGAGGTGGCACCCATATCCGGTATTATCTCTTCAGCTTGCGCTTTGCTGGACTGCAGAATTATGGCAAAAAGTGAGATGGTTCTGCTGCTGAGGTTGTTATGGAGGAGAGTGAGATGTATCTGCTGCTGTGGAGAGTGAGATGGTTCTATTGCTGAGGTGGTGATGGAGGAGAGTCAGATGTTTCTGCTGTTGAGGTGGTCATGAAGGAGAGTGAGATGGTTAAATTGCTGAGGTGGTGATGGAGGGATCCACCTCCTGGAGCACCCCCACCCCAGAGGAAGCGCAACAGTCTTCAGCATTAATCTAGTGCTGATAAAAAAGGAGCATTGGATGTGGCGGCTCTGTCTTGTGGATGGTATTGTCTCTTCATCTCGCTCTCTGACAGACTACAGAATAAATCAGAAGGATGAGACTTTGGTTGGTCCATAATCTTATACTGTTCTGCTCTGAGCTATTGGTGAAAGATCTCTCACTTCCACAGGAACAAATGGGAACATTATGGCTCAAGGTTCAAATAAATATTCACATTCATCTGCAATCATCTTCAATCATAATACAGACCTGTGTTTACTCTACTCATGTCCTTCTCCATCTGGTCCTTGATCTTAACAACGTCCCATACAAATCCCCACTTACCAACTAACTAAACTCACTGTAAAGGTTCATCTCAGTTATCTAAGTTAAATAAGTCATCTGGACCTAGTTTTCAGAGTTGTTTTATTGATGTTTTATTTCTTATCGAAGATGTTTTATTTCTTATTTAAGAGACTGAAGAAACTCACTGTGATAGAGGGTCAAAGTTTTTTACTAGAGTGAATTTTCAATAATTACATTTACACATGTCATATTAATGATTTACTGTTCTATTTTTATAGCAGAATCTTTTGGTAGAGCTATAACTTCCCTTTCTCTATGCCACACACCAAAAAAGTCACTGTTGGACTGTTTAGTACTGGTTTTGATGTGGCCCTGTATCAACTGCATTATAAATATACACCAAGCAAACCTTTCTCAGACGGACAACTCTTTTGGGCCAACTCAAGCCAGAATACACACTGTGGGGAAAAGCTTGTTTTTTGGTGGGGACAACACTCTTTTGAAAGTGTTTCATTCGGGTGGGCTTGGCTTAGTGAGGACATTGCCCTGGATACTCTGATGTGTTTCATACAGTATTCATGTATCATTTATGCTGAATTTGACCAGGAAAAGGTCAGTTTAATTTTCAGTTTAGGTTTAGGTAAAGGGTTAAAGTTATGGTTATAGGGCTATGGATAAGGTTATGGTTAAGGTTAGGTCTGTGGTTACGAATGATGAATGGGGTGATGCAGTAGGTTTATGGAGGCGATGATGTTCATGTGGTTAAACCCAACAACAACAACACATCACCTCAATAATACATTTTTAAATCCTCATACCTCCCTGCTGTTACATAACATTTCATTTTTTTTAACATAGTTGTGTGAAAACAAATTGTTGTGCCATTGTTAGTAGCATCATCCATCTGAATCTAAAAGCAATTCATTACAAGAAGTAAACTTGGAATCCATTATAGGAAAAGTGTTTTGTCTCTGTCAAATGAATTCCTAAACTGTTAGCGTGGAAGAATACCTTTTTAACTTTGGCAGATACATCAGAGTTTCAAAAAAGCATTTTTGTGATGGGTCAGACACTATTTTCACTGTAACCCTTGTCTAAACTCCGTATATGCATTAGGGACATAAAGAGTGAATGGGGCTACTTTATGTGGTTTGACTCCGGACTAATAGAGAAGCTCTTATGTATATGACTCACATAAATAACTGCAGGCTGGACGTTAATATTGGCCTTTTGCAGGGAGCATATAGAAGAGGAAATATACGGGCCGCGTCAATATAAGCCTCAACCTCCGCAGCGGCATCAATCACCGGCTCTGTGCATGGCATTACAGCAATTACTAAAGTTTAGATGAGCGAGAGGAGAGGCTAGAACGTGTAGAAAGAACATCTAAAACTTTAAAGGGGCTCTGTCATGTTCATTTGGCTACTCAGCACATTCTACCATGTAAGCACCTTGGAGTTGTATTTTGTTGCACACGTGTTTGAGGAAATTATGTATGCTGAGGCACTAACCTTCTATAGGAGCAGAATACAGTTGGTTTCACCTTTCTACTTGATGGTTAGGTTACAGATTAAGGTTACACTTTATTGCCCCCGTAGGGAAATGTGTCCTCTGCATTTGACCCAACCCTCAATGCCACTTGAGCAGCCTATCAGGAGCAGTGGGCAGCCCCGGGTACACAACTCAAGATCTTGAGCCAGGATCTTGGTCAGGATGTACCTAGCTGGAGGATTAACCTAATGTGCATGTTTTGGGTTGATGGGGGAAACAGGAGTACCTGGAGAAAACCCACCCAGACACAGGGAGAAACATACAAACTCCACAAGACTTGAACCCTTGACCACTGTACCACCGTGCCATGAAGAACCTCAATGGGAAGTAGGCAGACTTATTAAACAATAAATTAATAAACACATATTTTAGGCTGTAACTAGGATCATGCATTTTCATTCATCTTCAACCGCTAGGGGTCGTGGGTGACTGAAGCCTACCCTAGAAACAATAGGCCTAAGACGGGGTACATTCTAGACAATGGCCAGTTAGTCACAGGGCTGACACAGAGACTATGTTTCGCTCTCACATTCAGGGGCATTTTAAACTTTTAACAGAAGGACTTAAGAACTTCATTAATGTAATGACTAAATTAGGCCTAACAACAGACTAAACCATGTCTAAAAACCAGGTTAACCATCTGTAAGGCAGGTTTAATTCAGGACTGAACCAGCTCTAGACCAGGGCTTAATCAGAACTATACCAGAACTAAAATTGTGGATTGTTACTAGGAATAACACTGGGTCTAAACCAGGACTAAACCAGATCTTACTATGGGCCAAAGTGGATTTACACCTGGTTTAAATTAGGTATATTTTAGGACTAAACCAAGTCTAAACCAGGACTAAACCAAACAAACATATTTAGCCTTTTAGCAGATGGGCTGTGGTGGGTTTGAGGGAGACCCCACATGCTGCTTGATTCACCGTGGGGATCAACACTAATGAAGCCAATAATGGAGCAGTGTGGGTCTAACGAGAGCCAGTAAATATCCTATATTTTACATCTGCCTTTGTCCAGTGCACACTACTATAATCGCAAGCCTCCTTTTTACAAAAAAAGCCACATTTTTATTTAAATTTAAGATATATTTTGAATCAGGCTGAAAGGCAGAGCAGGTGAGATGGCTGAAGTGAAGCCCACCTGCCGTGACAGACCATAACCAGATGTGCATGTCTGCTCTGTCAGCCTTTTAAACATACTTAAAGCTTTCTACGGCAACTAAGAAGGCCAAGAATAGTGATTGTGAGTGATCTTTCAAACCTTTTTTATTCATTTATCTTAATCCGCCAACGCTCTGGAGCTTATCAGCAGCTAAATGGGCTTGAGGAAGGGTGCATCCTTGACATGTAGCCAATTTAGTCATACACACTGAATACCACCTCACCTGGGGCAATTTAGACTGACCAATTTAATTCCAAGGCCAGAGGCAATAAAAGAAGGACATGCCAACTCTTTGCTTACCATTGGCCAATGTTTTGAGGGTAAGTAAATTAGGATAGTTACTTCTAAATACTATTACTTAATTAGAAGTAAAAACCTTTGGTGGAAACCCTTAAGTACTGAGTACTACTGAGTTTGATTGTAATATAAAAAACATCAACAATTACTAGCCAGAATTTTTTTTTTTGGCTTTATTGATAGGACAGTAAGTGATATGAAACCAGGTAGAAGAATGGATATTGACATTCGGAAAACTGTTGTTAGTCGGATTCAAACTCCTGGCACCATAGCAGGCATTGTAGAATATGGGCCACACACACAGACTGAGCTAAACCACAATACTACTAGCTAGAATTGAATTGTAACTTTCTGTGACAGTGTCCAATAAAGCATGTTTTATTGTTTGTTTGTTTCTTTGGATTTTCCCCCTCTGACCCCAAATTGAGTGTAAATGTGCACACTTACACTCAATAGGTATAATAATAGGTAAAATCGAAGTGGCCAAAGCTAGTGAGAGTGAAATTGTAACAAGCCAAAATGAAAATCTAGCAGCATCTGACCAGCTGGCTAGTGTTAATATCAAAGCCCTGGTAATATCTGTGTTTTTTTTCCTAATCAAACAGAAATCAAAGAAAAAAAAATAATTATATATATAAAATAAATAAATAGCACAATAAAGCCTTAATTTCCAAATCTTTACAGCATAAACTAACCCTTGTTAGCTTAGAGGTGTGAGTAGTAAAGTATTTTAATATTGATACTTCAACGTGATATTAGTAGTAGAAGTTGAAAAAAAGTGTTAATTGTAGAGTTTTATTTTATGTTATTTTATTTTGTATTTATGTTCTTTTATTTTGTATTTATGTTCTTTTATTTTGTATTTATTGTATGTCTAGCACAAAGTACCACTGCAATTTCTTAATGATGTGAACCTATTCACTTATATGGCCATAAAACCTTATGGTGTTAATATGTTAACATAGGTTCAGGAGCAGGACCACGCCTCATCTACCTCTGCAACACACCTCCACCTCACGTTAACCACACCTCTACCTCACCTCAGCCACACCTCCAATTTACCCACAAGCCATTCTTAGACCCACCAAAACCACCGCGTGCTGTTTGTCTCTTTTCTCCTGACCCACCCTCCCTCTCCTCTCTGTCACCTGGGCTAACTACCAGAGACAGAATCCCCATACTGAGTCTCAACCTAACCCTCATCACCTCTGGCACCAGAACCAAAGTCATACCACGATTCTCATCCAGACATCACTTCAATCAACTCTCTAATGCTCATTATTGTTGTGGCGTGGTCCTAGTGGCTAGTGAATATTTAAGGTGTCATTCTTTCTGCTTTTCCAATCATAATATACATTTACACTATCCAAGCAGCGACCATGATAATGTATTCTCAATGCCTCTATAATAGAAGATAGAGTTACTATAGTGAACATTTCCTTTTGGGTGTTGCTAATTGAATGTGTGTGAGATGATCCCGCCGAGCCCTCTCCTGTGAATGTCCACCATTCTAAGTGCCACCAGTCTGTAATATATGGCACTAAACCAGCACCACTGAGGAGGGATATGAAACTGCGCTCCCATTGGGAATGTAATGAATGATTAGAAGGAATAATCTTCCAAACGCAGAAATCCTTTAGTTTCATCCCTGTCTTTTATTCAACTTACTGTCTGTTAAAATGGAAATTCACAGCATTATTTCTGGCACAGTGAGATGCGTCACTTGCAAAAACTCTGTAATTATTTTGAGACTAACTAAATCAGTGCTTTTTACACAAGTACCACCTCTGGTGAATCCAGTGCCATTTTATTGGAATAAATTAAGCCTAAATCAGGATTAACCAATATCTAAACGGAGCAAAGTTAGTACAAAATAAGGACTAAACAGAGACTAGACTACATACAAGCGAATCTGATGTAAAGTGAGATACAAGGACTAGTAGGACTAGTCAGGTTTAAATCAACTATTCATTCTGTGTATGTGATTGGTGTTAAACCAGGACTAAACTGTGCCTTAACCAGGACTAAACTGTACCTAAACCAGTACTAAATTGTGCCTTAACCAGGACTAAACTGTACCTAAACCAGGACTAAACTGTGCCTAACCCAGGACTAAACTGTGCCTTAACCAGGACTAAACTGTACCTGAACCAGGACTAAACTGTGCCTGAACCAAGAATAAACTGGGCCTAAACCAGGACTAAACTGGGCCTTAACCAGGACTAAACTGTACCTAAACCAGAACTAAACTGTACCTAATCCAGGACTAAACTGTGCCTAAACCAGGATTAAACTGTACCTAAACCAGGACTAAACTGTACCTAAACCAGGACTAAACTGTGCCTAAACCAGGATTAAATTGGGCTTAACCCAGGACTAAATTGAAGGACTATCATCTAAATCTTCCATTACTATGAAAAAATTGCAGAATTTCTATAAAAAATGCAACCATGCCAGTATTCAGATGCATGCCTTATTTTTGCAGACCTCACAAGCAGCTTCTACAAATAACCAACACAAATGCACGATTGCACTTGACAAATCTCATGTTTCTGTATGCATTCTGTATAGGTATCTTCACAGGGCCCCAGAGGCAAACAAAGGTGAGCACGCCGAAAATACTAGCACGACACGCCACATAAGTCACACCGTAATGAGGATGGCTTTAATAGATGTAACAATTAGTAAAGTCCCCATGCCAGTAAATCACGACCAGGTAAGGAGCAGCAGTGATTCTTTACCCACAATGCACCGGTGTTCTCCTGGGGTGAACCGCGAAAGGTCAGACGGGCTCATTAGGAACCAAAGAGAAGGTCCGCAGCAGTAGAGGGCTCAGGACATCCGGGCAGGACAGGAGAGAGGATAGAGAAGAAATTCAGAAAAGTGCAATGGTTCACTTATCTCATAAAACTATATGTACTTCAAAAAAGGACCGTGAGTCACAATCTCCTAACTGTACAGACGATGAGCAAAACTATCTTCACACTGAAAGAAGCATTTTAAAATTTGAAAGATAAATCTTATTTGCTTCACCCTTTGTTCTACTAAAAAACACAGTATAGCAGTCCTATGAGCCATTTTGGTCTTTGGTCAATAACTCTAAATTGATCAGAGATATTATGATTATATTTTGGTGAGACCAAAAAGCTTCCAGATTTGATGATTGAAAAAAGAAAAACGTGAAGTTAGTCAACTGCAAACAACAAACCAAAGCCCAGGCACACACACGGAGGTATGTTTAAAAGGCCTTTGTTATGATGGCCTCTTCAGCAAACCAAGTGATTGTTTGGCCTTGTTCGTCTTCATGAAGGTAATAATTGTAACTTTCATACACACTTGTATACATGTGCATGCCAATTAATAATCCACATTCACAGGTAAACAAAAGCTCTCTGTCTCAACACATTCACATAATTCGCATAAAAATCACATGATTTCTTTGGAATTATATTGGAAAAATCATTTTGTGACAATGATTTAACATTTATACGGTACTTTTTACCTTTAAAATATTTCATTTACAGAGGAGTCCTGGCCCCAATGTGCAACCTCTTATACATGTTTTTAGGGGTAGGGAAACCAAAGTGCCTGGAGAAAACTACTCAAACACAGGGAGAACATGCCAACTCCACACAGACCCACTGAACCCAGAATCGATCTCGATTCTTGCTGTGAGTAAACAGTGCTTACCACTTTGCCCTCGTGATGCCCAGTTCAGATTATTTTGTGTGACTTGTCTGTCAGTGATTAGTTGGTCATATAAACTGTCTTCTGGGTCTATCTGGATAAGAGAGAAATATCTGGATAATTTCAACCACCGGCCCCTGGACCTTCACACAAGCCAGTTTAATACTCTAGAAAATATATGACTGTGTTTCATGTACCCGGCTGTATTCTATAACAGTTCACACATGTATATGTATATGTATGTCCTTTTAAATAGCAGTTTTTATCATGTATTGTTCAAGGGGTTTATTAATAGTGCTGGCTGTGACTCGCAGGTGAGTAAAGTTGAGTGAAAGTGCCTCCTCATGCACACAGTCTATTTGTGATCCTATACTGTTCTTATGTGGTGGCCTGTCATGTATGATAAAGTAAATCTACAAAAGAGGCCAGTGGATTCTATAAGAGTCAGAAAACCAGCTGCTCAACGCTATATGCTCAACTTAACCCTTTTCTCTCTGTATAAGGAAATAAAAAACATCTGATCATGGACCGTCAGATGCACTTCAAAATGTTGATGTTGAGTTAACTGGTTACTGCTGGTTATAACAACGTGAGTGATAAATTGGCAATATTTGATCATTTAAAACATATGATAAAATTATTGGAGGGCTGGATTAAAAAGCACAAAGGGGATGTGGCCCCCGGGTGGCAGAGGAGTGGAGGAGAGGAGGAAAAGGCAGATGGAGGCAGCCACGTGGTGATTGGGTGGAGGTGGGTAAAGGCATAAGTTGTGAAGCCAGGGCATGAAGCTCTAAAGCCAGGACATGAAGCTGATGGGGAAGTTTGAAAAGCTACAGGCTGAGAAGAGACCGGCTGAGGTAGAGGAGGGGCTGGCGGAGTGAGAAGAAGCAGGGAGGAGCTTCCAGGTGATAACCACCTAATCAGTGAGAGGTGAAGACATGTGACGTTCATCTAGCAGTGGCAGGTGTATGCTGCATTCAATTTGTCCAATTCAATCTGACGCGGAGCTCGGAACGTCAGATTTCTCAAATAGAATGTGCACAACTCGGGAACTTGGGAAGCTTCACTCATACCTGAGTTGGAGAAATCCAAGATGGCAGCGATGGCAATAGTTTTCTGGGCTGAATTTACACTTAAGCTTCATTTATGTTAAAAATAATAACTGTACAAAATCAATATACAATAATGCAATAAACTTGATACTGTGATTGGAGCGGTTTAACCATATCACTGTTGGTAAAATCCACCCACTAAACAGTTAATGATGTATCTAACAATATATACTGTCTTTCTGCTTATTGTCTTCCCTTCTAAGAAAATAATTTTACACTTTCCACGTGGGATTGTTCAGTCCTCACCTCTTGTCTTTGATACCAGTGTGACTCTGGCCTACACAGCGGCTCAGACAACAGCACAGACTCTGGGACACTTGTATTATTCATTAATATCTCTGTGGTCCTCTGTAGTACAATCTAATGAATAAAACAGCATGTTTATCCTGTGTTTAGTCTTGTGAGGAGTGTCAGGGAGCAGGAGAATAGTATGTTTACTGTAGAGAGGAGGGGGACTCTGCTGTAGGCTTTGTAGTCTTCTGAAGCGTCCTCCTGTGATATGCTCCATAGAG
Organism: Philypnodon macrostomus; assembly: GCA_036025475.1. Taxonomy (NCBI): domain Eukaryota; kingdom Metazoa; phylum Chordata; class Actinopteri; order Gobiiformes; family Eleotridae; genus Philypnodon; species Philypnodon macrostomus. The sequence continues at coordinate 14,894 of JAVQKC010046952.1, read as the reverse complement.
ACTCACTGTTATAGACTCCTCAGAGGATAGGCCTGATCGCTGTTTGTTCTTATAGTGCCACCATAGTAGACATATGAGACTGGGGCGAAATTAGATGTGTATCCGAATTAGAACGATGATTTTGTCTAGTCATCAAGAAATGTGCACAAGGCAAATAGGGAATGTGTTTTTTGTGATTGGGGATAGCACAGTGGATGAGAACTTCACAATAAAAAAAGTTCCAAGATCAATTTCAGGTATTTTGACAAGGCTTTTCTGTGTGGATTTTGCAAGTTCTCCCTGTAGGTTTTTAGTATCCTGGTTTCCCCTAGCACCAAAAACCTGTGACCAGGACTCCTCTGGTCTAAAAGAGGTTGTCAGTGGATCAGTAGTAGAGTGGTTGGCAGTTCAAATCCCGCTCAAAACTATTTGTTCTGTTGCTGTGTCCTTGGGCAAGACAATTACCTATGAATGAATGGTTGTTTGGTGGTAGTCGGAGTTCTTAGACTTCGGTCAGCCTGCCATTGGCAATTGTGGCTACACAACTCATCAGCGTCTGACTAATGAGTGAATGAAAAATGTGTCTCTTTTGAGTCCATATATTCTCCAGTATGCATGATCATTATTATGGTATCCTGGTATAAATATTTTTAATCAGCTGGTCAATAAAATCACTTTTCTTTTGTCACAGTATGATATTGTTGTTGTTTTTGTTTTTTCCTTATCTATATTTAATGTCTATATTTATAAAAAGTGTTAGGGTGTATACTCTGCACACCCAGGAAGACGAGGACGACTTAACTTTGGAGAAACAGACGACTCCTGCACACTGTCTCACTCTTCATATGTTTGATTGTTCACAGCAACCAACTGACCCTCATTAGGCTCGAGGACAGCCCTGTTTACTCCACCTACAAAGTCTAAAGTAGGTTTGTTAGAAAAAAGAAAACGACAGATGCAATATTCTACCATATTCTGCTCAACAAAGAGCTCTTCTTGATGCCTGTCAATACAAACACAAAACCATCAGGATATGTGCACAAGGTCGCTGGTGGATGTTTGATTGTGATTGAGAATGGTAGTGTTCTTCCAGTGACTTTGAGTACTCTCTCTTCAAGGATTCCCCTGTAAAAGAGTACATACAGTTTTCAAGTAAGTACAGGTACAGTATCAAAAATACTAGAAGATAAAACAATACCAATCACATAAAAGTTAGGAACATGTAACATTTGGTTGACATTTGTGGAAAGTTTTAAGTAATTTTTAAGTTGTATAGCATTTTAGAACATTCTCACCTGAATGACTGATTTTTTAAATATAATAACAATTAATTATTGTTCAGTGGTAATATATTTGTTCAGTTTTTAATGTTTGAAGTAGTTTTTTTTAAAATAATAAAGAAGAGGGAGAATGCAATATTAGCCAGACTATCACAATAATACACCACACAGATATATACAACTCTCGCACTGATAGTTACATAAATAAACAGGATTCTAATGGTCAGACACCAAAAAGGGCAGAGGCCTAATGTTTGATGTGGTTCAGCAACAACTGTGAAAGTTCATTCTGTCTTCTTATGGTTGTTGTTGTTTGTGACATTCTATTAGTAAGACGGGAGAATTTGTTAATAAAAATGTAAATTATATAGCGCTTTTCTCAACACTTAAAGATCCTTTACAATTACATCAGTCATTCACTCCACACTGACATGGTGGTGGTAAGCTAATTGTGTAGCCACAGCTGTTCTGTGGCACACTGACAGAGTTTACCTGCTTGGACTCGGTAGATACAGGAAGTAGTCGAAAGATATTGATGGATTGATTGAGTGTGGTGCACATGTGAAAGAATGAGGGAGCCCGTTTTGTAAACCTTAAAAAATGAACATGACACTACCATGTTTGAGAGGTTATATTTTATGGTCAAAGATTATAGTTCAAGTCATGTACACAGATTTGATTGGCCATGTGTTACAATGCAGGGCACACTGGTCATTATAATATCTCGTGATTTTACTATAGCCACTGTTTACTTGATAAAAACAATGACTGAAATATGAAATATGAATGAAATTTTAAAAAAGTTCAGTAGCCTATATGATAAACTGACAATAATGCTCACTCAATGTATTTTTAGCAGTGACAGACAGACAGAAAGATTTGGAAAATGTATAGATCTTGTAGAGCAAAACCTAAAAAAAAAGCTTAAAACAACAATTTGCTGTTAGGTAGATTAGATATCCAAAAATAGGAATGTGGAAATAACACAATTTTGCCAAAAATAAATAAATAAAATACAATGCAAATAAATCGATATAAATAAATGTCACGTCAGATATAACCTAATAATACCTAAACCTAATAATGTGGAAAACACAAAGTAAAAAAGCATACATCATATCATAGTAAAAAAAAATTATAATAAAAAAATAGCCTATAAAAAACAATTGGTCTAAGTGGCTAATAGTGAAAATGAATGTACTACCATCCAAAATATAAATCTCTCATCATTTGGCAGATTGGCTCGTGTTAATGTCTTAATGTCAAAGTCCTGGCAAGTAACTCCCACAGTAATACACACAGAAGTGTATGTCCTAAAATTTAGCAGTAGACATCTTTAAGCAGCAGTACACAGAGGTCTTTAGTGAATAATACTTTTTGTGTGTCTATATACTCTGAAACAGGCTTGATCGAATTATAATTAACAAGTTACCTTTTTATAGTCTCAAATATTCACATGGTTAACAGAAAATGAAGCGAAAACGTCTCCGGACCGGGCTTGAAGTAACTCGTGTGTCCGAAAGGTGGCGACATTACGTTTCCAAACAGTGCGCTGTGCTGGACTGGAGGCACGCTCCGCAAACAATGTCCCATTCTCTCCCAGCGCTCCTCGGACCAGTTTATTCCGCTTTTAGACAGATTATTTCGACATAAACAATTCTTAACTCTCTTCCCAGATATTTATGGAACACATTTGGGGATTGCAAAGTGTTGGGGGTGTATCATAAGCAGGTTTGGTGTTTGAGAAGGAATATGAATTGGCGCGTGCTCAATTAATTAACAAATTAGCCGTAATTAGTGGAATTGGCTGAACATGTTTACGCACTGACGCAGGGACGGATGGAGGCAGGTCTGAAAGTCCAAATAAAAGCTGCTCTGGAATAAACAACATCGGTCAAATCAAATGCAATTAATTATTTTTGATTAATAATTAGCTTTCATAAAACTATTGAGTCTACTTCATAACACTGCTGAGACGCTGGTTTCTGTGGCTGTGGAGATGAACGCATGTGTTTACCGTGTATCAGTGAGTCCTCATCTGAATGACGGTGATTGTTTTGTTGTGTGCAGTACCAGCGCAGACGGATGAGATGAGGAGCAGCTGATCTGTTCAGACACTTGACAAACTTTGCTTCTATACTGATATGCTAATAAGGTCCCAGGCTGCAGCGCTCATTGGCTGCGCCTCACTCAATTTCATATTTCAGTCCTGACGTCAGGGCGCCTATAAAACTATGCTTTTTAACTCGTCGGCTGACTGATCTCTTAGAAAAAAAATCTATCAATCCTTGGGTGGAGTTTTTTCCATTCTCCACAAGGCAACTGTTTGCCCGGGACACGTGCGTGAACCTCCTCAATTTGGCGCACTAATCCTAAAAGGAGCCATGAAGTGTTAAATGGTCGAAACAGAGAGCGCGGCGCTCAGACACCCGCACGCTGGGAGAGAGGGAGGAAACAGCGGCGCTCCAATGCGTCTGTGCAACACAGACTGAAGAAAAAAAACTTATCGACTTGCAAAAGCAACCTGCGCTGCGCAATTAGTGTGAGAAACACACTTTCCTCCGGTTTAGAAGAAAATAAATAAAGAAATCAAGCTGGCTCAGTGCGTGTCTCAGCAGCCTACTTTGACAGGTGCTCCTCACCCCCTTTGGAGGACTGTCAACAGCAAGAGGATGGCATCAGAGCTGGCAATGAGCAACTCCGACCTGCCCACCAGTCCCCTGGCCATGGAATATGTTAATGACTTCGATCTGATGAAGTTTGAAGTGAAAAAGGAGCCGCTGGAGCCCGATCGCAGCATCAGCCAGTGCAGCCGCCTGGTCGCCGGGGGATCCCTGTCTTCCACCCCGATGAGCACGCCTTGCAGCTCGGTTCCCCCCTCTCCAAGTTTCTCGGCGCCCAGTCCGGGATCAGGGAGCGAGCAGAAGGGGCACCTGGAGGACTTCTACTGGATGAGCGGCTACCAACAGCAGCTGAACCCCGAAGCTCTGGGCTTTAGCCCGGAGGACGCTGTAGAGGCGCTGATCAGCAGCAGTCACCAGCTCCAGTCGTTCGATGGCTACACCAGGGGGCAGCAGTTCGGAGCGGCGGCCGGCCCGGGGGGCGCCATGGCCGGGGAAGAGATGGGCTCAGCGGCCGCTGTGGTGTCCGCTGTCATAGCCGCCGCAGCGGCTCAGAATGGAGCTCCACACCTTCACCACCACCATCACCATCACCACCACCCGGGAGCACACCACCCTCAGTCCGGGACACAGCCCGGTGGAGGCGCGGCGGGGAACCATGCGCACCTGCGCCTGGATGATCGCTTCTCGGACGAGCAGCTCGTGACCATGTCTGTACGGGAGTTGAACCGACAGCTCCGAGGGGTCAGCAAAGAGGAGGTGATCCGCCTGAAACAGAAGAGGAGGACGCTAAAGAACAGGGGCTACGCACAGTCCTGCCGTTACAAGCGCGTGCAGCAGCGGCACGTCCTGGAGGGCGAGAAGACGCAGCTCCAGCAGCAGGTGGACCACCTCAAACAGGAGATCTCCCGGCTGGCCAGGGAGAGGGACGTCTACAAGGAGAAGTACGAGAAGCTTATCAGCACCGGCTTCAGAGAAAACGGCGGCTCGAGCAGCGACAACAACCCGTCCTCCCCGGAGTTTTTCATGTGAGTCCCGCGACAAAGTTTTATTGCGCGAGCCTCTCAGGCACAGCGCGCGCAGATACACGCGGTATACAGAGTATTCTGTATTCTGGTTAAAAAGAGACAGCGTCTCTTTTTACTTTACTTCATGGTTTATATCTGGCTCAGGGCTGTTTTAACACAAGACTTAGGGACTCTTGGAAATAATACGTTACAATAAGTATTAAAAACCCTCTTCATATCTCTGTCATTTCCATTATTGTATTCATAACCTTTGATACATGTCATTGTCCCGGTGCGCACTGTGCGTCCTGACGCGTTCACCAATTACATTTTATTGTAAAATATATTCTTTAATTTATTGTTTTGTTTCGTGTTTTGCTAAGATTGTTTGAAATGAAAGATGAATCTCACTCCATGTCATTCATGTCTCTGAAGTGGACGCGGGTGAGAGCCGGACATGCTGGTCATGTGCGGATACTGCTTTGACCTGTATACTGTCTGTATTGTTCCATGAGGCACTGGGGTGGGCCATCACACTTAGGATTTATCTCTAAAACTGTACAGTTTTCTTCACGTGTCATGCGCTCATGGACCTGTGACATGGAGCCACTCACACAGTCAGGAGCAGAGCTAAACCATACAGTTCCATTTACAGTGAACGGAACAACATTCAACAAACGGTGCTGCTCAAATATAACCCTATTCTAATCAGACTCCATTATCAGCATGTCTTTACGAAGAGACTGTCAAAAAGACTGTGCGTCATCTGTACATAAGGAGCTGCTGTTTGGACGTGTCCTGCTCTGTGCTGTCTGTGTGAGAATCATCCTGCCATCCTCTGTCATGCTTTGGTTTCAATCAGTCCAAACGCATCACGGACACTTGGATGATTCACATTCATGAATAAAGTGAATGAATAGAAACATCTATTCAACATGTTTTATTTGGTTTCCTTTTGTTTTCCATGTCTTTGTCTGTGTTCTGCAGACGAACCCTTACACCACAGTAAGTCACAGTTTAGAGTCTGAGAATTATGACTAATCTGGAAATGACAAGAAGAAATCAATGTTTAAAATTTTAAATGTTTGCAAACGCCAAACGGCCAAATCTATATGTGATCATTTTAAACCCTACATCCGTTTGACCAAAAGTCACATCTGTCTATTCTTTGGAACATCATTTATTTATAATAAATAATATATTACTTACGTCAATATGTCATTTATTTATACCCACATTTTTATTATAATATGAAATACATTATAACAGGGGTAAGTGGTTTGTAGAACTCGTAATGCGTAATTACGCATGGCTTATATTTCGCTGTGATCCTCTAATATTAAAATGTCACAGACATGAGCCGTGCAGCAGGTGTCCTGAACAGAGTCAATGATTGATTTTGAACAAACAGCTCTTTTCCCTCATGACAGACAGGACACGTGTTGAACTCAGTCCGTGGAAACTTTTATTTGAAATCAAACAAAGGCCCTTTACAAATGAATAAATATGACATTGAAATTAACCAACGCACGGTCACGGGTTACACGCTTTTAAAAGGATCATATGTATTTTATTTAGCTTTCTTCCGTTTTATTTTGCACTAAATCACATTTGCGTGGGGACAGGTGGGTGCTGATTAGACTCCCGGGACAAGTCACAGAAACACAGTTCTATCGACTGTCTGTGAGTATCAAAGACATTCGGCCTTCGCTTTGTTTTTGAAATAAAGTTTTCGCTGATGTCGAACTGGTCCGCACGGTGCACGAAGCTGACATGTGTAATCTGTACGTGTGCGTGTGCGTGTGTGTATGTGTGTGTGTGTGTGTGTGTGTGTGTGTGTGTGTGTGTGAAGAGGAGGACTGGGAATGCTTTTCCACCGCATGCCTTCTATGGACATTTTAACATAATTTACAATCCTTCCTCTTTCAAGCAGTTTTTAACTTTACAAAAAAACGTAGCCTGCCCCTGTCCCTGCCCCTGTCCCTGCCCCTGTCCCTGAAATCCCCGATTAGGAGCCGTACATATAAGATCCCGCGGTGCCTGGAGGAACGATTCGCCTCTGATTAAAAGTGCGCAGATAGAGAAGAAGTAGAAGATGGAGCGAGTGAATGAGACGGAGGGGGAGATAGTGGTCCCTTCATGATAAACGATCACAGACGCGTCCTATAGCTGAGAGCAGAGGCCCTTTTAGTGAGCATGTGTCCACTAATTTATGGCCCCGCAATCTGATTAGGTCAATACAGCGTGCGATTTAATTACATTTGTGAGACTAGAGATGGCTGGAGTTCTTTTTTGAGCAGAGCAGGGGCGTACAGGTGGTTTATGCAAAGGGTCGTAGGATTCCACTTCGGAGGGGGGGAGGAAGAAAGTGTGTGACGAGTAGGGGCAGGGCAATATGGGCAAAAAAATGACATGATTAGATTTTTTTAATTTGTAAGTGTGTTTAGTGTGTTTGGCAGTAAAACATTTTTTAGATTTATGGAGTTTTTTTTATGTATTTTTTTTGCAAACATTCTATCCGATTTGAAATAACCTATATTTAATAGTCAGACTCAATTGAAATATAAGAATTGTATGGAAATAAATCAAGCAAAATTCTGTATATGAATTGTTATAAATCCCTTATTTGATTGTATTTCGTGTGAAAAATGTGCGTTGCAAAATCCATACCTTACAACTGAAAATATGCAAAACTCTATATCGCACACAGATCAATTTCCTGTTTTGAACGAGGACAATGGTTACAGGAAGCATTCATCTATCGCACTTCCTGTTTGTCTAGTTCACACACACGCATACACACACACACACTCCACATATTAATCACATCAGTGTAATTCTATTCTCTCCATACATATTGACTGTAGCACGGTGCTCATCCGTCCCATCATTAGGTTATTAAAGAAAATGCAGTTGTCCCCTGTCATAATATTGGACTCTTCCCTTTCAGGTCAACTATGGGAAATCACATTGAGATATATGGGCATTGACATGTGAATCAACACGGGCCACTCTCCCCCGAGTTAATGCGGTCTGAATTAGCCCAGACAATAGCCCGCTTCTGGATGTATGTGGGGCTCGTACAGTGTATGAGAGGGCTCGATAAGTAGCCGCCATTGTCTTCTATACAGTGACCTTGTGGGGAGTGAGAGGGAGTGGATGCGAAGGATTAGTAGCAATAGATGATCTTTGTTTGAGGAGTGGGAATGTGGAGATGAATTAAAGGAGTAATCATGATACATAGAGTGAAACATTTTTGGTCATATTTCTGGGAACTTGAAGCTGTAACGCTAACCACTTGTTTGACTGTTTACTAACTATGGCAAACAGTCTGCACAATTTATTCTGAATTGATCACATTATCGCAAAGTTATTCCTCAGTACAGAAATGTACCAAATCTCTAGAGACATGTATCTGATTATGCTTTGGGCAAATATAAAAATGATATCAAATCAAAATAATTGAGTCCTGGTTGAGTCCCACATTTAGAGCTAGTTGTGTCCTGGTTTAGACCTGGTTTAGTCCTATCTTACTTTTCATTTAGTTTTGACCAGTAAGTCCAGACCCTTGTATTGCTTCATAATTCATAACCTGTTTCAAAAATGTATTTCCTTTCATTTCAATCAGCATTTCAACCAGGGCTGCACAATATGAGGAAACCATTCCATATTTAATAACCATGTCGATAGTATTTCAATAAGTTTAATTAAGCAGAAATGGTACCTTTTTAGTTACTTTTCAAATCAAAACTTTAAACCAGGATTTAAAACTTGAACTTGACCACAGTGCAGCTCTTTCCATTGTTTTTGTGAACAGACATGTGTGAATAAATGGCCAAAATTGAACTAATGTATCTCTGTTTTTTATTTAGTCTCAACACATTCACACTCAAATCTCTAATAGGAAAAAAAATCTAAATATATGAGAGGGCATTATTGTGATATTCCGCGATCCCTCATTTCAATACCACACATTGATCAAATACTGCATGTTTTTCCAACATACATCCTTACCATCCTTAATCGGCATCCACATTCGACCATCTCCTCTTTCTTGCTGCCTCCCTCTCTCTCTCTCTCCCCTGAGCGCTCCCCTATCCCACATGACCCCCCCCTCTCCCCCTAAAGGGTTAAAACCATATTCAAATCAAAGGGAAACACCCCCCCACCCCCCACCCTCATTTCACATCTGCCTCACCCACTCCCACAATAAACATTTACATCTAAAGGGATTTAAACCAAGTGCGTCCGGCGTCAATCATCACGCAGCCCCTTACAACGGCCCCACTATGTATGTTCCTCTTCCTATATAGCCTCCTACCCGTGTTTTCTCCCATCCCCACCCATCCAATGCACTGTCCCGACTTCTCTGTCATTTATTTGAGACCCTGATCTTTTAAACTTGCTGGTATGTGCCGTGGCCCGCGGTGGTAACAATGTGTGGAGTGTAGGAGGAGAGCTTGTGTGCGTCTCATTGGCTTTACATGGTGATTTGGGACGGCACATAGAGGCGTGCAGTGGAGATAATGTGATTGTGTGAATGGGCCGGTGTTGTCTGGGGCTGTAGTTGTGTGCATATAAAGGACATGTCTGGCGTTGCAGCAGCACTGAATTTGCATGGGGGATTTTTGGGATCGAGGTAAAAGTAAAAGTATAAAAATATAACTAAGACTGTTTTGAGCAAAGAGTAGATATACCTGTGTTGTGAGAACATTTTCTTGGGTGAAAATGTGGTGATATAATAATCCAAGGGTCAAATGGAGAAAGCGGGGCCTATAGGGAAACAGTTGTTATATCTATAATAGAAGGCATGTTTAAGTGAATATTTATTAGTGATAATTGGGGGTGATATGATAAATATATAATATCACGCTTTTATTCAGATTAAGATCACATTTTTGATTTTATCACGATTTGAGTTGATTTGTCTTACTGCTATCGGTGTCTTCAGAAAACCTTTTTAACTACAAATTCAGTGTACATCCAATCCATCTAGTGTTCATCATAATACTTAATATTTCTTATTAATATGAACTCTGGCATTGTTTCAGTAAAAATGACAGTGAAGAGCAGTATCACGATTCAACCATCTTCCCACATTAAGTCGATTCTCATAACGTAATTTCTCGCCCACCCCTAGTGATAATTTTTTAATTTGTTTCGAAAAATTAGCTATGTTGCTGTAGGGACCATATTTTACACTGGCTATAGAGAAACAGATTGGGTTATGTGTGTAGAAAAGAATCCCCAAAAAAGTCCCAAAAATTGCATATAGGTGAATTAAAAGAAGACTGGTAAACGTAATAATTAATGTGTAATGAAGTTTGTAGATGATTTTAATAATTCTATTGTTTTGATGCAGCAACACATTATGGTCCTATGTGCAGGTTAAAATAACTGGCCAGGTAGTCTATTAATTATGCAATGAGAAAACTTATAACTGAGCAACGTGTATGCATGTGAATACCCAGTGACTTCATACTGTATGTTTAAAAAATTTAGGCAATTGCTCCACCTATGTTGACAGAAAGTAAATGACAGTATAGTATTGCAGGCTATAATGAGTCTGAATGCACTGGTGATGGTTGGAGTGTGCGTGAATGAGGTGGACCCTGGTCTGGCTCTATGGCTCTCACTCAAACACATTGATCTGTGAGGGGCAAGGTGACCCTTCTTCCTCACATGCACCTGGGAAAGGCCTTGACCCCACGCTGCTTCACTGAGCGGGGGGCACACGTGGACCGCTGTCCCCTGGCCTCCAGCCACCTCAGGAATTTATGTGTATATCAAAGTAAACATGTTGGTGTGTGTGGTACAGCCATGTGTGTGTGGTATATGCATAGTTTTTGCTTATTAATTATGAATTTATTAAACCACCACAGAAAATATTTCTCTCTTTTAAGTAGTATTTGGTCTAAACCAGGACTAAACTGTGACTAGACTTAACCAGGATTAATCCAGACTAAAGTGGGTGAAAATGAGGGCAAGACCCGGACTAAACCAGAGTCAAACAGCAGAGCAGAGAAATAACCAGTTTAGATTCAGACAATAGGAAAAAAAAATATTATATTTTTTTGTACATTCAACTCACCAGATACTTTTATGGTAGTATGTATTAATCTGCAGCCCCAGTATAAATAAAGGATTGCGCTCATAAACCTTGTGTAAACATTTGGTAACCTGGTGCAGTGCTGGTCAGCGTGTGTGGGTCAGGGTCTGAAGCTGATTTATTAATACACTCTTCACAGGGTGTCTGTTGTGCTGTTTACAAAAAGATACAACACTGAGGATTTAAAACAGCTTCTACTCACGTTTGAAGGGAATATACAGGACTTTTTACTGGTCTCTGGGGTGATTTGGAAGATAGATAAAGCAAATGAATGTAGTTGGTGTGGTCAATTAACGTTCTGTAAATAACCAGAAATTAGGGGGACATGTCTATGAATAAAATGCGGGCCTAATCTTGAAAGACACGACGACTAGTGTTAACATTACAACAGTGCAACAATTATAATGTAAATTTAAATTAAATCATAACCTAAAACATATTAATATATACAGTACTGTAGTTTTGTGGCTTGAGAATACACTTGTGCTTTTGATTAGTAATACATATTTTCTGTCTCTGTCTCAGGACATCAAGAAAATTTCTGCATCTGTGATAGAGAGCTGTGACCTGTGCACCATCATCCCTGGAGTCTCAGGTAATCAAGGCAACCTTTTTTATTATTTAATAACCCCTACTTAAAAACATCCCAATCATTTCAACCGGATTGTGCCATACTAATGTACTGTAATCAAGGCTTGAAAGTATTTAGGATTTTTGTTTTTGCACAGCATCCTCTCCATGCTTTGTCCATCTTGTCCAAACATGGTTTACTGGACAGAACTGTGCGTATAGTGTTTGACATATTCAATGATATTTCTAAAGACTGGTTTTTACAGAGGTCAGTGTCTCTCGTTGACACCGCAACGTCAGTATTGGGATGAGTCACTGTCTTGTATAGTTGTGTGATGGGAGCACTTTTGGGCTTTTTGACAGTATGTTGTCACAGTGAGATTGGTGTGACAGACAAGAGAGTGATGTGCACTTTGCTCCGACCTTTGACCCCTGCCATGACCCCTCCAGCCCCCCTCTGCCCCCTCTGTCTCTGTACACTGTACGGTGGCATTAGATCAGTCTGATGTGAGGACGGGTGGCACTTGATAGAGCAGGGATGGGCGTGTGGCAAACAAAACTAGAACTATGATCTTAAACATACTTTACAATAGCCTTTGGGGACAAGTCCTGATCCAATAATTGTGTTATGCAATAATAAAATAATACATAATATAAATAATATGCAGCCTACAGATTAGAATTACGTATTACATTTTCTATTCATTTTAGTATTATTAACTAAACTGTGCCAATCATGTAATTAACTTTGGTTGGGAATCCTAAAATTGGGGACAGTGGAACATTAGGAAAATATTGCTGTACATGTTGTTTTTAGTATGTGTAAATACAGTAATATTTATGTAATGTGTACCGAAGTAGGGCTGAGAAAAATGATACCCTCGTATGTAATTATGTAGCCTCCAGGATATGATATAAAAGGAAAGCATAACACATTTTTGTGTGTTTCTTCAGACCTTCTAAAAAGCTACAGAACTCCATTGTGTTTTTTATTCCTCCTCTTAGTGATAGGCTTAAGTTAACCTTACAGTGTAAGAGGCTGCTGGTTGGGTCCGCGTGTAGTGTCCGCGTGTAGTGTCCGCGTGTAGTGTATTGTTCGCGTCTATTGTCCCTGTGTAGGGGCCGCATGCAACGACCGCATGTAGGCTGCATGTGTAGGGTTCGTGTTTAGTGTCCGCGTGTAGTGTAGGGTCTGCGTGTAGTGTCCGTGTGCAGGCTACATGTGTAGGGTCCGTGTCTAGTGTCCATGTGTAGGGGCCGCATACAGTGACCGCATGTAGGCTGCATGTGTAGGGTACACGTGTAGTGTCTGAGTGTAGGGGCCGCATGCAGTGTCCGCGTGTAGGCTAAATGTGTAGGGTCCGTGTGTAGTGTCTGAGTGTAGTGTAGGGTCCGCATGTAGTGTAGTGTCTGTGTGATAGGGGACACATGCAGTGCCTGCATGTAGAATGCATGTGTAGGGTCCGCGTGTAGTGTCTGAGTGTAGGGTCCGCGTGTAGGGCCCGCGTGTAGAGTCTGAGTGTAGGGGCCGCATGCAGTGTCCGTGTGTAGGGTACATGTGTAGGGTCTCCGTGTAGTGTCTAAGTGTAGGGTCCGCGTGTAGGGTCTGAGTGTAGTGTCCGCGCATAGTGTCCGCATGTAGGCTGCATGTGTAGGGTCCGTGTGTAGTGTGTGAGGGTCCGCGTGTAGTGTCTGAGTGTAGGGGCCACATGCAGTGTCCGCGTGTAGGGTACATGTGTAGGGTCCGCGTGTAGTGTCTGAGTGTAGGGTCCACGTGTAGGGTCTGAGTGTAGGGGCCGCATGCAAAGTCCGTGTGTAGGGTACATGTGTAGGGTCCGCGTGTAGTGTCTGAGTGTAGTGTCTGTGTGTAGGGTCTGAGTGTGGGGTCCACGTGTAGGGTCTGTGTGTAGGGTCCGCTTGTAGGGTCTGCATGTAGTGTATGTGTGTAGGGCTCCGGGCCAAGGCTGCAGGCAGACAGGCGTAACCAGAAGCAGTCAGTGACCTTCTGTGAGGATCGAAGCCTTTATTTAAAGGCCTGGTCAATGCTGGTGCTGCTGAGATATCAGACCATCATCCCCACTGTAATCCAACTCTCTGTAGCCCCCAGTCCCCACACTGCCCCCCACCCCACACCCGGCCCTGTACAGGACGCTCTGTGGACACCTCAGGCTCTGTACACTGTCAGGAGGCTGGACACTCCAAAGCCCTGCATCAGCATCAGCTAATTTTACAATGCAGCCGGCACAATCCTCCTCTTTCCTCACTCAGCACTGTGAGCACATGCTTGTTTTGCCTTTTAATATATGCACTCCATCACTGTCCATTTCTCCTAACGCTGAATAATTATACACAGTATGTAGGACTGGACCATACATCAAAAAAGTATCTGTGTATCACTATATCAACAATTACTATGTTCACAGACGGGCAGAATAGTAATTGTCTGCTATATGGCTGATGGTTACTCTTTGAACGTCAAAATAAATAAATGACACCCAGAAGAAGTCCCTATCGTGCAGTAGTTCGCATTTTTGATTAGTTCTTACGTTGGATGTCTTTCATGATCTAACCCTCTATTTATCTGGGCTTGGGGCTGATAGTAAAGTACCATCCAGTTAGTTGATGGTCTGGAAGGCAACCATTCACACTAACATAGGGCAATTTAGAGTCTCCATTTGTCCAAACCTATGCATGTCTTTGGACAGTGGGAAAAAGCTGTAGATGTAAAGTAGATGGTAACCCACGGTAACACGGGGAGGACATGCAGACTCAATTACTTAACTAAATTAATTAACTAAGATTTCACTTGCAAACCATAGTCATTGTTTTGGATGTAGTGTATGTTGCCAGTGAAGGGGTTAAATCTGAGCAGAGATGGGAGAATGATGCAGCATTGTGAGGCAGGACACCTGCGTAGTGTGTGTGTATGTGTGTGTGTGTGTGTGTGTGTGTGTGCAGTCCTGGGACACCTGCACTGTCTCCATCACATCTCAGAGGTCAGGGGGTGGGACGGGGACATATAGGGGAGGCATTGGAGCCCCCACCCACCAGGCCCATGGTCTCCTGTGCACGCGGAGGGGCACCGCTGACATCAGGGTCCCGGGCCGGTATAGTGTAGTGTAGTGATGGGGGAAGAGGAAGGACACGTGGCACCTACATGAACTTTTCAGGTTGAGATCGGGAGGGTTTTTGTCAGACAGCAAATACCCTGTCCCTAATTTATTATATATATAGATAGATATATTTTTAAATATATATATATATATATATATATATATATATATATATATATATATATATATGTATTATATTTTAAAAAGAAAAGATT
>JAVQKC010046925.1:0-17995 GCA_036025475.1 Philypnodon macrostomus | reverse complement strand
GTATGCATTTATGTATGTATGTATGTATGTATGTATGTATGCATGTATTTATGTATGTACGTATGTATGTATGTATGCATTTTTTATGTATGTATTTATGTATGTATGTATGTATTTTGTATGTATGTATGTATGTATTTATGTATGTATGTATGTATTTTGTATGTATGTATGTATGTATGTATGTATGTATGTATGCTTTCTACAGCATAGGCTACCAAAGTTGTATTCTGTTTTACTTGCATGTGAGCTTATATGCTAAGAAAAACACACTTGCCCCCTGCTGCTACTTTCCATTGCTTGTATTTGTATTGGCTGTCATAGTGAAGTATTGTCTAGCGTTAAAGGCAAACCCGGCTATTAACACAAGTTTGTGCTAAAACATGTACTTTGCTGTCATTAATATATATGTGGAATAAAAAACAAGCCAAATTATGTCCTTTTAAGTAAATTTGATATAAAACTGATTTATTGTTATTGATACATTGTTATTTACTTCTCAATGCATTCTGGGTAGTGACGTCACATGGTTGCACCGCATGTAGGTCACAGTCATGTTCACAGCAGCGCAATGAAAATGGCTTCTTTTCAGCCTTACCAGTTCGAACCAGAGACCCCCAAAGGTGACAGCCAAGATGAAAATAGTCAGTCAGTATTCAGTTTAGATGAAAATGAAGACAATCGGACACGCGAGGACGTGAGAGTCGAGCAAAATGACTGCTTACCAGCTCCAACGGAGACTGAGAGCGTTTGCTGTGACGAGCTCAATTTTATGGCAGCAGCTATCCATAGTATCACAGTTTATTTTTTACTATACAGTGAAATAACGATAAATAACACAGTGCCTGGTGATGGGTCGTCCTCCACAACCCCGGTGGCTACTGTAACGCGGTTTGTTTATAGTCTGTTTATACTGCATTTGCTCTTAGTCTTCTCTTGTAACCAGAGGCACCTGTAAGCTCTTTTAGCAACTCTGGCCGGCTAAATGCTTTGAACACATCAGGGCTAAAATGGTGAGAGCACAGCCGAGGGCCTTTGGGCAGTTGAACTCGTCCGCAAGCATCTTCCCATTGTTTGGTTCTTTTTTTCTCGTGAGGAAAGCTGTGGAGGCTTACATCTGCTCCTTTGTTGCCTTTCGACTGGAAATTACACCCAAAAAGCTGCACAATGCTGCACTGTAGCGCCTCTTTCTGCAACGACAGGATCGCTGAATGTACTCGTCAATACTGTCTACAACCGTAATCCGTCATTGTCCCAGAATGCATTGCGAGCACAAAAACATGGCTGCTCCCACAGTTCCAAAGTAGCTCCAAAGATTTTAAGATTAACAAAAATATTTTTTAACTATGTATTTTTGTAGTGGAGATCATTTGTAACATATTTAGATCAACTTAATATCCGGGGTAATAAGGGAAATAAACCCAATGAAAAGTCTCTCACTAGAGAAAGCAACCCATTAAGGCCCCTTTAAGTTGACACTAAGCTTAGACATGAGAAATAGTCACAACATTTCCAATTTCTTCCACTTGAGTGCTAACTATGAGCACTTGTTTTTGTAGAGAGGTTACCTTGAGAGAATTGGCCACATCAGGCTCCGCGGTCTGGCACAGCCGATGCTTTGGTTTGGTGTTGACACGTTTTCTGCGTTTCCTCAAGACCACATAAATTTGCACATAAACCAGGAGAGTGATGATGAAGGGGACGTAGAAGGACACAATGGAGGAGTAGACCACGAACGCTGGGTTGGCGATCACACACAGAGTTTCATCACGCGTCGCTATGGAATAAAACCAAAGAAAATTATTTCAGCTATAGCTAGATAGAACTGATTTAATTGCCCTCATTTTGAGCTCTTCTCTCGTCTCTCACTTGAAGCTATAGACAATAATCAGGCCACGTATCACAACCACAGCATCATGCAACTCAGATATTCACTTGATTTCATTTACGAGAATAGTGCTTCTATCTCGGGGCCAAAACAAAACATGCACTTGTGCAGCTACAGTACATTGCTTAAAAATCTCTTTGAATCTGAATTTCAATCACTGTGTTAAAAAGAGGCAGAGTTTGGCAATAACATTTCATCAGGGTTTGGGGGATTTCTCCTTACCTGTATTATTTAGACCAAACAACAGGGGACAGGATATGGCAAAAGACAGAACCCACACCACAGAAATCATGACTGTGACCCGCCTCCTCGAGCTGTAGCGAGTGTTGTACAGCATTGGCATGGCAACCGCTGTGTACCTAAAAAACACAAAAGGGATCACTTCAGGGATGTTTAGAGTACATTTGTATTGTACTGTCTGTTGGAGTAGGAATTCACAATATAATGCAAATTGTGGCCAAACAGAAATATATATAAAAGGATTTAGTTTTCAGACCTGAGTTTGATCTAGTTCTGGTTCAGCCCGAATATTTTTTATTTATACCTAATTTTGATTAGTAATCCAATAACTTCTACTCAGGTTGTACTAATACCTACCCACCTTAAAGTAAATCCTTTGTAACCCATTAAACATTAAAGAGAGCGTGTGTGTGCCTCATTTGTGTGACCTATGAACAGTGGCTGACCCTTTAAGTGCATCGGTTGAGTGCAGCTTATTCACTTTTGTAGGCTTTATACATAAACTGTACAACCCCATAGGAATTTCAAGTGGTTATTTATGGCGTACTTCATATTTGAAAAAACAGCTGGATGAATAGAAGGTATAATTGAGTCAATGATTTGTTGCACTTAATGCAAGCTTCTTGATTTTTGAATGCTGCTAAATCTCAAACAGGATTTTATGTAAATGTATAGTGTTTTGCCTATATGAATGTCAGCTCTTAGAGTCCATATAATGAAATATATTTGCTAGTTAAACTGAATGCCAATAAAGACTTGGCAGTAACAGGCCGGCACAGTTTATTCAGCATACATTATTTTGTGTATGGCTCCCCAGGAAACAGTTCAGTAAACATTAATTAAAGCTGGCCATCCAAAAATACTGACAGCTTCTATATATTCTGTTTGTGTGTGTTTCTAAATCAAGAGCTTGAAATGACTCACTGAAAAGGCGAACATAACCATGCCCTTTGACTGGAAATATAAATACTTTATCAGCAGCAGAACCTGAGCAACCATTGTTTGTTTGTTTTGTTTGCCAAATATGCACTCACTGGCTACATTATGGTGTGGTCTGGTGTTAAAACTTGGATGAACTGAGTATTAGAATATTTATTTTTGCAGACTATGGTTGTCAGTTGTGTTTTTTCTATCATCCCTGGCCGTTCTCTCCAATAAGATATTCACCAGTAATTAGATGTTTTCTCTTTTTTGGAGTATTCTCAGCTGACCCTTGAAATGATGATGAGAAAATTTCAGCAGTTCCTGAAATGCCTTCACTAGTCCAAACACAAACAACCATTACGCAATCTCTACACAAAATCTCTAATCAAAATGCTTGGTTTGCTCTTTCTTGAATCATTAAGAATTTGAAACAGTATACCTAACAAAGTGACCAGTAAGTGTGTATTCACCATACATATGTCTGCTCGTACAATCATAGGTGGGTAGAGTAGCCAATAATGTTACTCAAGTAAGAGTACCGTTACTTCAAAATAATGTTACTCAAGTAAAAGTCAAAAGTACTTATTCACATAATTACTCGAGTAAGAGTCCTGAGTAACTGTTTGAACGTAATGTCAGATTATTTGTTTAATTTTGTTGTAATCTGGCAAAAAAACAAAACAGATTATGATATTTTCAAAAGATAAACTAAAAACGTAAAAAATATTTTTTTAAATTAAGGCACAAGGAACAGAATTTCCACCATTTTCACATAAAATTGTTCTTACATGTCACACAGAGGTGGGTAAAAGTACAGTACAGTTACTCCAAAATATTTTTACTCACGTAAAAGAAAAAGCATTGTGCAGTAAAGCTACTCTATGAAGTACAATTTATTTAAAAAGTTACTCAAGTAAATGTAACTGAGTAAATGTAACTTAGTAAATGTAACTGACTAAATGTAACTGAATAAATGTAACTGAGTACTCCCCACCTCTACATACAATACATACAGTTTTTAGTCTTTACTCTTAATGCATGCAAATTATTAATAGCATCAGCGATATGAAGCATATTTGATAAAGACTGTTGTAGCGTTAAGCCTAGATTTTCATGCAGCCTCGTGTACTAGCCAGACATTGCACAAAGCCATGAACTTCATATTCAATCACCTCACATTGCTGAAGAAAAAAACAAAACAAGAAAAACTTTTTGATGTATAAATTACAATGCAGCCTGGAGTTGATAAAATAACAATAACATATTTGTTTTTGTGACTCCTTTGTGAACTTACTCAATCCATGTATGAGCAGACGTCAACCCAGAGAAAGTCATTCATAATGCTGTCAGATTCAGCCTGCTTGTTTGTTACTAATGGCCAAATGTGAAAGTATGGCAGATGTTGTACAGAGATGCAATTCTGTCTATACAAATTCTACATCAGCTGTAGAATAATTTAATAATTTCAAGTTAAAATTGTTCACTTGTGTGTATGCTGTGGTGATTGGTTCTTCCCCATGCATTTGAAATGGAAATGCAGCAGAGCAGAAAATCAGTCAAATTAATCATGACAGAATTTGATGAAGTGAAAATATGAGTAAGAAAATGTGTTTATCGTTTTGAAGGAGTAAGACATGTAGTCATGAGGATTTCTCCGCCGGGGAAACACTTGGTTTTACCTCTCTATGTGAACTTGCTATTATTGTTCATTGTTTGCATTGACTACAGTTGTGAATTTGGCATGGCCATTGATGGGAAAGAGAGATTTAAACAGAACAGCACTGGAATTAAACCAAATCAATTCAGAAAGCTTGGTACACAGCATAATATGGGCCCTTTAACTATTCTGCTTGTGTAGTGTCACACATTTTTCAGACACATTTTTACAGGTGTTTTAACACACTAAACCGACATAATGGCTGCCATTTGTCATAATGAATTGTGTTTATTAGTAACCTTGGAACATCTGTTAGCCAGTAATTAACGCTGGTGCTATGCCATGACAGGCCATTGCATGAAGGTGTTGCACACGGGTGTGAAATCATGTCTGGAATAAGCACTTGAAATCTTTGTATCGCAGATGTACAGTATGTCATGGAATAATTTTCTCAATTTTGACTGTATTACTTTACCTGACCTGAATGTGAAACACCATGTGCATCATAATTATGTCTAGATTCTCTGTTTGGATGCAATTTTTAAAGGTATAAAGTTGGAAAATTGAAAAAGAGGTTTGGGAATCTGGGGAACTGGAAGATTGGTTAAAATGTACAAATGCAAATGTTAGGTCAGTTTCTGTTTCAATCCTTTCGAAAAGAAATGCTTCAATTGTGTTTTTGATTAAAAATGTAATACTTTTCAAGCGAAGCCTCAGCCATTTAGGGAGTCAAACCTGATAGTGCCAAGGATGTATAGAATCTGAATTGGAACATATATATGACAACATTGACACAATGCTAAATCATGTCTGGGAAAAGCACTTATCTGTGTATAGACATGTGAGCTTTGTTGTGTCATGTACCTAAAGGACACTTGTGTTATTCACAAACTAAAGATTTCAGGAAGCAAGGTGGGCAGGGCTAAGCAACGTGGGCAGGGCTAAACAACGCGTGCAGCGGACGACTCACCGATCGATGCTGATGGCACAGAGATTGAGGATGCTGGCTGTACACATCATGACGTCCAGGGTGACAAAGATGTCACAGTGGATCTTGCTAAAGCGCCACTCTCCCACTACCTACAAGAGAAAAAGCAAGACCAACAAATGGTATTTTACAGCAACAGTCAACACAACAAAGCTAGTGCACTTGACTGGAAAAAAATGCCCCCCTTTTTTCTGAAATGGTGTGTTTTCTCTTTGCAACAAAAAGCCATGGTGACAGTCAAGCCTCCTTGCATATTCTTTCACATTATTTCTGCTTCAGTAAAAGTGAGGAAAGGAGGAAGACAAAGAGAATAAAAAGTAAAAGTCAGCTGTGAGCAGAGGCTATATGGAAATGAGCTGTCGTAAAAAAAGAGTACATTTGGGTTTTATGTGATGTTTGGTAGAAAAGAGAATGAATGGGCTTGTCTTATCTCTTCAGAATGAATGATGACAGATGAATTGTGGCTAAAAAGCAGATGGCAAATTTACTTTAGATCTGAATTTATCTGAGTTCAATCAAGGTCTTTCCTCTGACCTCCTTGTGGTGATCGCTTAATCTCAACTGTCTCTTTTCAATTTTTATAACATTCCATTCTCCCAAAAAGCTATAGGTAACATACTGAGATAATTATGGCGTAACATGCATCCTGGATGACAGCCTCAGGTTGCTAAAGAGAAAACATGATTGAAACCTATTTATATTCATACCTCCTCTTATTACTTGGTCAGATCCCATGATGGGAAGAGCTTCATCAGTGTGCTAAGGCTAGGCTGATGTGTCTGATGTCACCTTATCTTAAAGACCTGCTTCTTCCACACTAATGCAACTCACAAGGCTTCAGTCTGTGGAGGCATAAACACATTTCCTACATTCTGATTCTGATTAATCTTTGTCCCAGGGCTGTGTGTGTGTGTCAGTGTGTGTCAGTGTGTGTGTGTGTGTGTGTGTGTGTGTGTATAATTAAGAGCTGATGGTATAATGATGTGGGCCGTAATGAGTGCCTCGCAGAGTCACAACCTCTTTTCGCCAAATCTCATGCATCTAGGGCTCTACAGTCCTAAATGTCAACAAATTTTCAAAAATAATTATGACAAAATATTCTTTCTTTGTCAGTTTGTTCAGTGGTAATACCTTCAGACCTTTATGTGTGTTGTAGTGAAATAAATACTAGTAGTTAAGATAGAATAATAATTCAAATTCAGATTCAAGATCAAATTCAAAAGTCTCATTCAATATGGAAAGGTAAGGAGTTGGGAAATTAAAAAAATCACCGGAACACTAAAAGTGGTTAAAAAGTATTTTACAGATGCTTGCTGGTAGGTGATGGATGTTTATATTTCCATTTATTAGGTATTGCATTTTCAGTCATTTCTAACGCACACTTAATATGTTCTGATAAAAAAGTCTATACTCCTCATTTTTACATTTGTATTATAAAGACTGGAGCCTTTTGAAGAATCAACCGCATACTGCATACAGTGAGTATGTATGTATATCCTCATCATCAATTCCCCGTATAAACAGATGGACAAAAAGCCTAATGATGTTAATAAAACAAAGAAATATCATAAAAAAGACTGGACCAAAACATCCCAAGACTTTGAAGATGATGTTGAGATTCTGCATGTAAATTCATTTGGATTTCCAGAGGGTTGAATAGACACACAATTGAAAAGAGCAGGGGCAATAAAAAACATACGCATAAAATAGCCTCTAAACTGACACGATTCCAAAGATACTACATGCAACCAATCACACAAAAGAGCAATACATGAAGCCCATTTCATTTCAGTGAGATGTTTGTGGAGTCACTCCAGCGAGGGAATACGTCTGGCTCTTCATGTGTTTTGAATCTATCTCTCAAAACAGGCCCAAATCACCTTGCAAAAAACAACAACTAAATAAATAAAAATAACATTGTGACACCTATCAGATGACTGTTCTGACACAAGAGCCTTACTTACACAGTATTTTAATGTGGATGTCCCATTTAAAAGACCTACTGTCATATCATGAATGTAATTACACGATGTTAATCAGCCCTTTTACATTTATGTAGACTCCCTGTGCTAGTGTAGCACTAATGTCCTGTGATTAAAACATGAATGTTTATAACTCTCACTGGGGGCATGCATAATGTCCCCTCCATGTGCTCTTTAAATCAGTCACACTCGGTAGAAAGCCCCCAAAACTGTAATTAATGCTAATTTAGCATTTAATAAAAAAGGGCAGAGTCAGTGTCAGCGCAGTGCTCACACTCAGAGTTTCAGATCTCATTGTGATTCACGCTGAAACAACAACGCAAATAAAGAAGCAGACACTCTGTCTTTAACTGTAACTGTAAAGAAATGTGTTCAGTGTCCACACATACAATCTACACTCACGGGACATTTAACATGAGCATTTCATATTTGTAAAATGAGTTTGTCTTCCTATAGTCACAATGAACACACAAGTTATTACAAAGAGCTCTACATAAACCCCCCGAGACTCCTCCCTGAGTGAGCACCTTTATTTACTTTATTATTATGGCCTTATTTAATGGCCGTAAGCCCATTTACCATAATGTCTAGAACTTCTAATCCCAGCATTAGTGCAAGCAGGCAGAGAAAACTGCATACCAAAAATGGGATGAGCGAAGAGAACTAAAAGATTTTCAAAGACTCATCAGAAAAGGTCTGAATGCAAGTATGGTATAAAGACTTCTACCATCGTGAGACGACACCAAAGATACTAACGTCAGCCACAAGTGGGCAGTAATACTAATTATTCATCTATCTATCTGGTTCGGTTTCCGTACGGTCTTCCTCTGGACTGTCATTCACACCAAGTGCGGTCCGTGTGCAGTACTACATCGCTGGATCCGGACGCGTACAGCACCAGGCCCGGATACGTACAGCGCCGGATCCAGACACGTACAGGAGCAGCTGGTGTGAATGAACACAGACTTCCGTGGTTTCTTTTTCCACGGGAGTCAGTGTGAATTAGGCATTGGTGGATTATTTTCTATTGGACACAAGGGTGATACCATTCTATGACATTGCTTAAACTTGAAAGATCTTGTGATATCCAAATACAAATATTGTTTGTGCATCCAATTTCTTCTTCTTCTTCTTCACCTCCTGCTTAATCTGATAGTTTAGGTTTTCAAATGATGGTAAAGCATCACCTCACATGTCTTCACGGACACATAACCAGCCTCAGAAATTGCACTATAGATTTTTACCCTGTAATCTGATCGCCGTGATAATCATCATAGACCCACTGTAGACGCAGGAGGACTAGAGCCACTATAGTCTTAGATTGCCTTTTTCTACATCACACAGCGTGACCTAAAGAAATAACCCCAGGGCTCAATAGAAGAAAGAGAAAAACACACCGATGGAGAGATCTTCGTTTGGATAGGTAGCCCACATCCTGCTTGCTATCGATTTTTCTTACGATTGGAGATCATTTGACCCAAGAGTGTAAGGCTTTAGCTTGCATGTGTGTGCCCCAATTGAAATTCCTCTCTACATTATGCCACAGATCACCAATGGCAAGATATCTATATAAGACAATTAGGAAGAATTATTCATAAACACGAGACCCCTGACTGAACCGATACCGTGACATTTTGACAGTGTCACACAGAACTGCTCTATTAAAGGCCACAGGAGTTACACAATGGTGGACCCTGATGTAAATATTGGCCATAGGTTAAAGGAAAGCTGACATTATGTGGGCATGTGGAAAGCCGTGCACAGTGATTGGTGCCATGGTGGGAGCGGCATATGTTTAACCTCTAGATGCTCAAAAGGCTATAACTAGGCCTATAATCTAGCCTGCTGTACTTTATTTGACTGTAAATCAGGGCAGTGATATAAGGACTTTGTTATATGGATCCTAATTGGGTCTACAAAAGTATCTATAGGGAGGTCTGTTCTAGTTTAATGCATATGTATACCATCTGCCTTGTGCTCCAAAGAGTGACCCTTATCCTCAGTGCAGCCTGTTAAATCACGTGTTGTGCCACATGCTGGTCATACACAAGCTACCGTTTGGCTGGTACTATATTATATCAATCTAAATATGACAGACATATACCAGACAAGGATTTAAAGATTTTATAATATGATTTTTTACTTGATATAATTTTGCTCTCAGTTTGCAATCTTATATCTTATCTTAATCCTGTATTCCAATCTGAATGCACACACTGATACAATTTAAAAACATACGAACACTTTATTTTACATAGCCCTTAACTACATTGTATCTACATCATTAAGTACAATGTAATACACTGTGTAACAAGCTATAATACATTGTACATACAGAATGGTTAAGCTTAGGGTTAGGGTTAGGTACAATGTGTTATTACGGTTTGTTACACAGTGTATTACATTGTACTTACTGAGGTCGATACAATGTAGTTAGGGGCTATGTAAAATGAAGTGTGACCACATACAGTTGCCCAGGCCTACAGTTCTGTTTGTGTACTACAGTAAATCCTAAAGCTTAAGTCCTCTTTGATGTTGCGTTCAATTCAGAGCTCAGAAGTCAGAGCTCGGTGTGAAAGTATCTCGTTGAAGTGTTCCAGTTGCAAATCTGTTAACAGCTTCATTTAGCATTATCATTTTAGCTTATTTTGTATACGGCAGATGCTAAAATGCACCACAGCAGTATGCTAACAGGTACCAGGTTGACAGTGATTATCAAATTAAAGTTCATTGAATAATATACGAGTTATATTTTTTTATTTTCTTGTCAAATAGACCCTTTAAAATGTGTGTCATCATGTGTTTGACTGGAGCAAAAGTGAGGGGTAGAATAATTCTTGTGGTCATTAACATTTCTGTGAGGACTTGCCCAGTAAATCCTGAAAATCAGGAATTTTGCCTCCAGCCAAAAGTCTAACTGTTACTAATGTGTACATTAAATAAACATATAATGTGATTCACTAATGTTTCCTACCCAGGCTCTGACATCACCTACATGTAGCAGAGTGGTTGGACTTTCTCAAAATCATCTTTTTTTGGGATATTTTGTGGCTAATTCTAAATTCTCCATTGAAAATGTATTATGGTCTTGCCTCCAGTTGCCACAATTCTGGAATGTAGAATGTTTGTTTACAAACTTTTAAGGGGTCTATAGGGCATTGCTAATGTTTGATTTTTCATCTCGGGGTTGTCTGAGTTGCCTCGAGTTTCCGAGTAGGAATACCCACATTAAGGGCCATTCCAGTCAATTTTTATTCCAACCCCGAGTACAACTGGAACACACCATTACCTTGAACCACTTGAGAGCTGCTGCTTCTTCCTCTCATCTCTGACCCAGTCTCAATAGGTGACAATAAATAACAGGCTGTTTTTCCCCTGAACTGTACTTGAAATAGGTGCTGGGTGTCCTATAGGAGGTCAAGCAGTCTTTGGTCAGAAATGGTTCTATTGTTAAGGGAATTCATTTTTCTACTGATTTTGAGAAGTATGACATTTTTTTTCTCCCTCCAACTAAATCAGCACTGTTTTTGGACATGTTTAAAAAGATTTCAGTAGCAGACCAAAGTGCCTGAGTGCTGATTGTGCCTCTATCACGAAAAGTCTGGGGAGCCACTTACATGTGTACAACAATAATCCGAAGAAAAACAAAGTTCTAAATTTCAATAGAGAACTTCCAATGATATACAATTGAATATATGAAGATGGTGCTGACAAATGACAACCACTCTGCTACATGTAGGTGATGTCAGAGCCTGGGTAGGAAACATTAGTGACTGTACCTCACATTGTATGTTTATTTAATTTACACATTAGTATTCAGTTACACTTTTGGCTGGAGGCAAAACTCTTGATTATTAGGTTTTACTGGACTTCACAGAAATATTGATGACCACAATTGTTTTTTTCATTGTATGCCCAGAATTATTCCAATTATTCCGCTAAATGCTAACGCTAAATGCTAATGTTCGGTCATTACTTTGGTTAATCTTTTGAAAACAATAAATCTGACAAACACTGCCATATGCATCTAAATATTCTAGAGTCTGAGCAACCAGAGAAGGGGCTTGAGCTTGAACATGTTACATGGCATTGCTTTTAGTGTATTAGCACTGTATGTTTTTTTTGTGATGCTGTTGGTGCATCTGATTCGTCATTGACCATACCAGAACAATGTGTCTTCCTCAAGGTGAAGGTCAAGCTAATAATAAGATAAGATGCTCGGTGGCCAGTCTCTTCACTGTGTATGACCTTCTCCTAGGTATTCATGAGAGCAATTCACACTGATGTTTTTTTTTCTAGCATCCTAATCGTCCTCTATAGTGAGCGGACGGTCTTTCTCTATCAGGATGGAAGGTCAAGAGCATTTTCTTTTTCTGTGGAGCACCTTGCATCTGAAGTTGGTGAAGAGTAAACTGTTGCCTTTTCTTGTGAAGTCTGCAGCTGCTGTAATAAGGTGTGCTACATTATCATTTGAATGATTATGGAAAAGTGATATTAATTTGCGCCGCGGCGGTGGTGCAGTGGGTAGATGCCCGCCATTCAACCAGAGGGTCGGTGGTTCAACCGGAGGGCCGGTGGTTCGCCCGTGCACACGCTGTCAGGCCCTCCCGTGGACCCACCACCCGTGGGAGGTACCATAAAGGGCTGGTGCAATGTGGAACGGGCGGGGGTCAAAGGCGGGAGTTCCCTGCTTAGACTGCGGCCTCCGCGACCCGGTTTCGGACAAGCAGAAGAAAATGAATGGATGGATGGATATTAATTTGCATTTTACAGGTTATGGAAAAGTCAGTCATTTTTTATTTTTTATGTTCAATTCAAGATTTTCTCTGTCAAACGTGGCGCTACTACCTATAGGCTACAGTAACCCCAAAATGTCCAAATTATTAGGCCTATATTATATTTTGATAAACAGTAAAGTCATGTTTGTTCCTAGGGTGGGCGATGTGTAAAAAAAAAGAATCGTGATGAAGTTCTAACGATCTGCTAACCTGGGACGTTTGTTGAATCTTGAAACAGTGCATTCATTTATGTTCTGCTCTTCACCATCATTAATCATCATTTATACTGTAACAATGTGTTCAAATGATTTAAAACAGAAACATAACTTGTATTAAGGTTAGGTTTTATGAAGCAGTAGTCTTCTGTGTGTATAAAAAATACAATGTGAACAAAAAATCGTGATAAAATCAAATCAGTGATCTTGATCTTGATTACCATATTACCCAGTGATTTTTGTTCCTGGAGATTTCACATGAGCCCAGACTCATGATGAATGGCCCTAGGACATCCTTTGAGTTGGGTAGGATTTTATCTTTATGTTTACATTGATTGTGTATGTTTGTCTAGCAAGCGTTGGAACATTTTTGATTTCTTTCATTGCCTGCCCTTGCCCCCATTTGTTGTGATTTGCTATGCTCTGAAATGCCTGTAAAACTTCTTGAACTATTGGCTTGGAATTCAGTAGAAATCTCTCCAAGACAATATAGTTTTACCTCTATTTACCCATGGACTCTGTTGGGCTTGTATATTATGCCATTTGATAACAATAAAAAAATATTTATTAAAATAATCTTTTTTGAAGGTGAACATGAAGCTCAGTGTAAGTGTCTCCGGTCTACAATGAAAAGTAGCACTTCAGGAGGAGTGTCTTCACCTATCTACTCTACTTTCTGCTCATGAGAAGATCAGCGCCTCAGCTTTCAAACTTGCAAATAAAATGACAACTGGGGATGTTTTTGACAAGAATAGTTTAACAATATAGAAAAGTTAAATTAGCATTCGAGAGCTAAAAATCACATTGATCTTTTCAATAGAGTTTATTTTTCTGACATTGAAATTCATTATTTGCATTCATTACATTTGTTTTGCTCCGTGCGCACCAATACTATTAGAGACATCCAGGGAGACGAAGCATGTCAAGTGCATATGGGCATGTCAGTTTATCTTCACCTCTTGCATTATGTATAAAAACTGTGTATGTATTTTTGTGTGTTGTGTCCTACCTCCAAGTACACAACCCAGGGCATGACAAGCGTGGCCACCAGAAGGTCAGCTACAGCCAGGCTGACAATCAGATAGTTGGTGGTGGTCTGCAGGGCCTTCTCTCTGGACACGGCTATACACACCAGCACGTTTCCAAACACAATGACGAAGATGAGGAGGGTGAGCAGCATGGCGTAGTAGTTGTACGGGTGTTTCTGCCCGTGCTCGGTCTCGTTGAAGCCCCATGTCCCATTGTCGTATAAGCTGTCGTTGTAGGCATACTGGGTAATGACATCCATTAGCTGTGAGTGACGAAGGCCGGGGAGGGGCCCTGCAAAATGACAACAAACAACACAACTAAAGTGAACAATGGCATAAATGTACATCAGACAAAACCAGGGCACTGGATTTTTGTGGTAACGTGGTAAGATACTGTAAAAATACAGAACCCACACAGTAATTCAAATCCACACAAAAACATGCAAATTAATTCTTGTGTGAATTTGTGCAATTTATTAAGACATTAACATTTTACAAGAGCAATGTGGGGTACATGAACCCACCACCACTCTCTGTATTTCTGCTCTATTGCCAAGAAGAACTCTACAACCACAAAAGTAAACCTATGTGATAAGGATACAGACAGTGTAAATGCAAAACAACACAGACCTGCTCTGTTTTCTGTAGAAGTGCAGGGGCAATTTAGCAGTGTTTTCTGTCAATATAATTCAAACACAGAATACTGCTATTAGCATATGCTAATGGTGACTGCTGGTGCCTCGGTCCGTTTCGGAGAAAGTCTATGTGTAAAGTTTAAAACAATTCTGTTTGTTTATTGTTAAAATTCTAGTTATTCATGCGGCTCTGCTTACACCCAAGTGATGGCCTTTGGTTTGTATCTCAAAATGGTACAGAAATCTAAACCAAAAAAAATAAGATCTTAACAGTGATCTGGATCAACACCAACATTTGTAATTTTGAACTCTTTTGTCAAGGTAGTTTAATCCTTGAGCCAGCCAATTATCTATCTAAGCAGAAACTGCATGTCTTCCACATTTGACAGTGTTTTCTGTGTATGTCTCTGTGTCAGCCCAGTGAATAACTGGCCATTATCCAGGGTGAACCCAGTCTAAGTCCCAATGGTTGCTAGAATAGGCTCCAGAGACCTGTGAATATGTGGAAGAAAATAAATGAATTCATTTTGAAGTATGTTAAAAAAAAAGATTCTCTAGCTCTAATATTCACATTTAAAAAGGCAGTGTCATCAGCCTTGGACAATATTATATAAAGGAATTGTGTTCCTACAGCGCATACGTTTCTGTCTTTTATCTTTGTAGCTCATCTTTTATAATTACTCCGGAGTGGCTGACAAAGCAGTTCTGGGCAACACGAAATCGGAAAAATAGAGCTTGTCATGAAAAAGAAGTTAGCGTCGCAGTCTTTCTTGCCACCTTTGACTTTGCCTTTTGGCTAAACATTATTCAACTGTTATTTTGGCTTCAGGCTCAAACTGGCATTTTGTGTAGCTCACTGAGACGCTACATAAAAGGCCAGTTTGTGTGCCAACATGGATGTAATAAATACTGCCACACACATCAAATATAACATAACTAATGTAGGTTATGGATTATAAATATCTAAGGAAGACCATCACCAAGATGATGGCTTTGATATGAGAATTTAATTTAGTGTTATAAAACATATTAATCCCAATGAGTGATGGCATTGAGTTCAAATAAGGTTACAGTATATATCTCCACTGCAAGAGAAACTGAATTATATATAAGTATGGGTTCAATTTTTGCATTGCTTATCAAAACATCCAAAATTGCATACATTTTTCATTCACTTCAGAGTGACAATGGTGGTTTTAAGTTACCTCTGTAGCTGTAGAGACATGGAAGCCATGTCTTTGACCACGACCAAGCATACATTTATACATAGCCAAGGACACAACATTAGTGTAAAAGGAAACATAACAGACATATCGGGACTGTTGCCTCTTTCTTCCTACTATCTCTCCCTCTCATGGTTATTCTGTATACGCTCCCCAGGACAAAATGCATGGCTGTAAGTTTTACCATACGCTAATTTGAAAACTACAGTGATCGTAATGAAAATCCCAATCCCATACAAATCCTCATTTAATTGTTCCTTATGGACACTCGTGCTTCCATTTTGCATTGACACACTTACATAAAACTGCATAATCCAGCCTTTAAGTGGATGCTAAACATCTAAACAAGTGTTGTGAAGCACTGCTAGGAGACTGCAGTTTGTTTGTTAGGGTTTATTCAGGCTTTGGCTGTGTTCGATGAGGGAAAAACAGAGCGGATCAGTGCATTGCACTCAGCACTTTTCCACAATGGAGTCCCAGAAAACCATCTTTATTAGGAGCCACAGATAACTAGATTTTTTATTTTTTTTTGTAATCTCAGTGTGCCTTGAGCAGCGCTTGACCTCAATAAAAACAATTTCCTAAACAGTTTTATATTTAATTGTCATCTTGTTAAAGGGGGTAGAGATGAACTATTTTATGTTTTATAACTTGCAGTGTTTTAAGTGCCGCGTCAAACTGAGTTACTGCGTGAATTTAACAAAAATACTCAAACTTGCCAGAAAGTTCAGATGAGTAAAGTTAGCTTAATAGTTTTTTTTTATTCCACTTGTGAAGGATGCACTTGTCTTTGCAGTTTGCACATTTTTAATAGGGTTGAGTGGCCTCTTCTACAGTACATCTGAATGTCACTCAGGTAATTAGATTAACTACAAGATTTTGCTTACAGTGCTCACGGTGGCCTTGGCTGTGTGAATGAGATGATTGCAAATAGCGTATGTAAAAATATGACTAACATGATTACGCCGCATAGGACCAACTTAAGGTGAATTTCAAACAGGATTAAAGAACAATGACTTCAGGGTCGCACAAAGCATAATAGCTTTTTTGAGGCACTGTCAAAGCTGAGTTAATAAGTAGTTGCACGCAAAGTCAGAGGAAGGCCTTATATTGCAAGGAGGTAGAATGAAGGATGTAGGAGGAAGGGAGTAGGTGAAGGAAGAGTTCCTGTTAGGATGTGTAAGCTTTGCTCTGGGGCACCAGTCTGTGTGCATACCCTGCAGATGCCCTGTGCTGTCTACTCTCATTTATTTTCCCACTTTCACTTCCTTACTTACAGTTTGTCTCTCCCCAACACTGCCTTATAAACAAAGAGCCTAATCTTGCCCTCATACACTATAGACATCTACACAGGGTCATCAGCAATTGCCTTACACGACCTCTGCATGATAAGGATTTTTATGTTTGAAACCTCTCTGGTGTTTGTGGCCCAATGACCCAATACAAAAACAAAACAACACTGAATACTAAACGTGTTCTGGCTAAAAGCGTCCAAACCAATGGGCTGGAAAGGTTGTCACATTATTTTGCACTTCCACTAGATGGAGTTCTGGGCCACGGAGGAGGACTAACTAAGAGCAGGCAAAGCAAAATACACGTGTTTAGCTTCACCCACATACAAGAGCAGAAGGGGGCAATTATTTTTTTCTTTCAGTGGGGATCAGGTACTGTTGTGGAGGGCTACCTGTCGACTACACAAACAATTTCAGAATCCTATATACAACTCGGTCTACACTGTCGTACTCAACATTAAGGTGTATATCTATGAAATGGCCCCAAATGCTAGGCACCAATGCCCACCTCAATCAGACATTGTGTGATTTCTAAGGGTTTTTATATTGTTAATTAAAAGGCCCCGCCCCCAAACCATGACAAATGAGAAGGGCTTTTTTAATTTGTCTGGATGTTTCTGAAGAATATTTTTGCCCAATTCTTTTTTTGCATTTCTCTAAAACTACATTCTTATATTGACGCTATTGACGCTATTGAGGTAACTGCCATCTTATTGATCAGATGTGTTCAGGGCCGGGGGGTAATTAGGTATTTCAGGTTTGAGCCTAATCGGGCAAAGTATGTGCAAGTTAGAGGTTGTCAAATATACCTGACTTACCAATTTAAATCCAAAATGGCTGACTTCCTGTTTGTTGTAGGGCGGGGCCATAATAATATTTTATGTTAGGTACACTGTGGAGAATCATTGTACCAAGTTTCATTGCTCTCTGCCAAAGTAAGTGTGTCCAGGATCCCATAGGGGTCATAAATATGGGGGTGCTATAGAAGCAAACGACGATATTATGGAAACACGTCGGTGTTTGTCTGCGTCCGCAGATCCTAGCTGTGAACGTGATAACTCAAAAACGAATTGCCGGATCAGTTTCAACATTTGCACACAGGTACATACCATAAAGACGCCAAACTATATTGATTTGGGTACTTC
>JAVQKC010046920.1:0-12066 GCA_036025475.1 Philypnodon macrostomus | reverse complement strand
ACATTCTTCACAAACATCCAGACAAATCAAAAAAGTGATTAAGGTGCCCATTGGTAATAGTTGTAGCAGACGTATGGGGCAGACGTACGGGGCAGACGTACGGGGCAGACGTATGGGGCAGACGTACAAATGCAACCACACTGTTACATGTAGGTGATGTCAGAGCCTGGTTAGGAAACATTAGTGAATGTACCTCACATTGTATGTTTATTTAATGTACACATTAAATCCTTACAGAAATATTGAAGATATTGTTCCAGAAATCCTACTTTTTTGTAAAGTTAACTCACTTTTGCTCCTGTCGCCTCCATTCCATGACAAACATTGTAAAGGGTCTATACACAACAACAATGTATTTTCTTTATTGTTTCATATGTATAATAATATGTGGATGTTTTATATTTTTTAGGAGCTGGGCCTTGTTATTACTGGGACTATGCCTGTCTTCAATAAGACCAACACAGGCTCAAAGGTACACACGTACACATATGTTGCTTCACTTAATGCAGACCTCAGTCACTTATGGTTCTTTGTGTTTCCTTTGTAATGTTAAACAACTTTTTTTGTTCTTTCACCATGCCCCCTGCTCAGTCATTCTGTCTTTATCTGTATGGTGCATCAATCTTCTTCTTAGTTCACTGACTGACAAAATTTACTGTACCTCTGACATTTTGACCACATGGTAAATTGTAAGTCAGCAGATTTTGAGACACACCATAATTTTTACCAGACCAAAAAATAAACTTACATCATGAATCCTCTCAATTATCATCCCATCTTTTACTTTTATCCCCTGCTTTGTTGTGGCAGACTGTGCTATCCTTTGTTGATGCTGAAAGCCCCTCAAAAACCTCCCATGTGCATCTACAGGAAAAGGAACTAAGATGTCAAAGCAAAAATCAGAAAAGCCATCAAACCTGCAAATCACAAAGACAAATGATCCAGTAGCTAAGTAGTTCAAGATGAGTTTTCATGTCTACCTCGAAGGAGTTGAGGTTACCTCGGCTGTGACTGAAGAGAGGCTGGAAATGCCTTGTCAGTGAGTCATGGCAGCATGTAAAGCTTTTGGGAATGAGACTATCCAGATTTCAAATGTAGCCCATTTCCTTGAAGTCATTCAGAATTCGCAGAGGGACTTGACTCATCCAGAAAGAACAACAGAAATCAAAATAAGTCGGTCTCACAGAAACAAGGTTATCTTCCACTGACTCTGGTCCAACTCCTGTTTTGTTTCAGAAATCACAGAATCAGCTCATCTTAGGTGTTGTGGCCATTGATGTCTCTTTGGAAGACATAAAGAGACTAACTCCCTCTTATACTGTGAGTGCATACATTTTCATAGCACAATTGTATATTTTTGTAGTATTTGTCAGTCATATATAAACCGCTACTTCTTGTTTTCTCGTTGGGTCTAGTTTGGACCAAATGGCTACTATTTTGCCATTGATCCCAATGGATATGTGCTGCTCCACCCAAATCTCCAGCCAATGGTATGTCTTGTTTGCCTTTGTTGTCATCATTTGTATGCTCTACTTAGTTAAGGATACTCAATAGATGGAATTGTCATTGTCTCGTGTAAACCAGGCTATAAAGCAAGGCTTAAAGCAATTATTATTTATTGCACAAAATTATAATCTAAAGCTCTGACGAGTACTGCAAATGATGAATAACAGAGTATAATAGCTAATTATTGTTTTTTTTTTCATGTAGACTGCCAAGTTTGACGAACCTGTAACACTGGACTTCCTGGATGCAGAAATGGATAATGACATCAAAGTGGAGGTTTGGAACTCGTTTAGCTTTTTTCATTTGATACTTCTCCCAAAAATAGCACATTGAGTTAAACCTGCCCTGGTTCACAGATGAGAAGAAAAATGATTGATGGTCAGAGAGGGGAATACACAATACTCACCCACCTCAAATCACAAGATGAGGTAATTTGGAATAGAAAAGTTAAATGATGAAATAAAAAAATAAAAAACTAATGAAAAAAATGATAAAGCATCTCTCCATGTGTGTTTTGTTTTGTCATGTGCTTGCTTTCAAAGCGCTATATGGACCTTGGCCAAAGAACGTACACTTATGGACCAGTGAAAGGGACAGATTATAGGTAACAATCCTTTTTGGTAAACATAATATAAAATTGTGGTTTAACTATAATCATAGGGCTGTCAGTTTGAATTATAAAGATGTCATAAAACAATTTTATAATTTTACATTATTGGCATGTGTGTCCTTGTAGCCTAGCCCTGGTTCTTCCTGATTACAGTAAGCACTACATCCGGGCTACCATTGGAGACACCATCACCCAGGCAAAATGTAAGTCCTGCCCGTCATCATCTTCTGTATTCAGTATAACATTTGTGTTCCATTTATATTGACAGTAGACAAACTGTCCTGACTGGAAAATCACTGCTAATGTACTCCAGTCACACTCTTTGTATACATTTCAAAAATACTTAGGCCCCTTCTTGTGTTTTATATCAACTATTAGCACACCCACTTTCACATTTGACTTAATTCTGCCCTGCCTCCACTCTCAGTTGTGGTGATGTTCAAAGCTTTGTTACCAGACTGCAGGACTTTGAGTGGCTTTGGTGTCCTGTTTCATAATTGTGTCTCTATATGAGACACTGGGAGATATTATACTATACATCCAAGCACAACTTCAATATGGCTCCATTGTCCTTTTATGTCCCTCTCTAGCCATGTCTGTTCTTTCTAGTAAAAGATGTCACTGTCTCATAGTGTTACTCAAAGGACGGTTTTATTGTGTGTTGACTGCAGTTAAGATGGAGCCGTTCATGATTAGACTGTGTCACTCTGTCTGTGTTAGCTTAATAAGCTGCTGGAATGAACCCAGTAGTTAATCACGTAAGACATTTATAGTGTATTTCATACAAAGCAAATTGACTCATTGCCTATAGCCAGTTATAGAGTTGTAGATGTAGGGAAGATCAAAGATTGAATGCATTTGAGTTTTCATATTGATTTGATTCGATGATGGTTTCATTTACATTGGCACATTAATCCACACATAACATTTGGACGTACAGTAAATATAACACACCCTTTGTGTTTGTTGTTGTTTTTTCTGTACAATATTGTTATTCATGTTTGAATAGAATATTGTCGAGCCCCTTTTGACTGGCCTCTCTCCTTACCCATTTTCCTCTGGTTTTCCCTTTCCTGATGTTTTCACTTGCTCCTGTTTCTCCTGACCCTTATTCCTGATCCTGGTGTTGGACCCCTCTGCAGTGGATTTGGGCAAGTAGTTTCCTCTTGTGTTTTATCTACAACAGTGTATACCACTTGTTATTTGTCTGCACTTTGGATGTACATTCTCTGCACAGCTCTGCTTAAATAATGAGCCCATTTTTTTGGTAGATTTTGCTATAATAGACCGTCATGCTGATTCCAGCTGGCACCTGCTGCTTCAAACAGCACATCACGTGCATTTATGCCCCTCCTGGCCCACTGGTCGTCAGATGTGGTTTTTGCTCTGACCACCTTAGCGAGTACCTTTAAGTTAAACTTTTTGATTCTACTTGAAATGAGCTTGTTAACTCACAGCTGTATATACACTAATCAAAGTTAAATGAGATGAAACTAATAAAAACTGGTAAAATGTTAAAACAATAAATATAAAATGAGTAGGTTATTTAAGTAGAACCTGGCAATTTTAATTTGTGCATTTCAAATAAATGATTGAAACAAACGTGAATTGTACCAAATCAAAAAATTTCAACATCTCAATCTCTTGTCATTTGCCTTGAGCAGCAATTAAAGCTTGACAATGTGATCTCTCAGTGTTCACAAATTGATCTGCTGGGGCATAGTATTCCACTCTTCTTAAAGGGCTGCTCTCACCTTGTTATAGAACAACATGTAATTCAGTAAATATTGAAACAATTCAGAGTTTGAAAATATGCATTTAAAGATGTTCAAAATCATTTAAACTACAACAGTTTTACGGCATTTTAAAAGCATTGTGTAATTTCAGGTAAAAATCAATGACCCCTAACTTGTTGTGATTAGTACATATACTTTTTTTATTATGAATTTACCACCTGTTCCCAGTATATGAATAAGCACTATCTGTGATACTGAAGGCTTGATTTGTAAGCACTTATACAGTATCAAAGGAAAAGCACATGGGTGCAATTATTCCCCAGTCATGGCCACCAAAGAGGACAAGGGGTAGCCCGTGTCGTCATGTGGATTTTTGGCTGTACAGTATAATCAGCTGTCAACATAACGTGCCTTGTGGAATGTCAGAGCAGTGTTAGGTTTTTGTAGAGTTGGCCTGTGGTTAATATTTCATAGTTTGATCAGATGTACACATGGCACTGTAATGCAAATACATGATTGAAGTCAGTTAAGTCCATGGATTTACTGTGTCACCAAAAGAATTTTAATAAAAATGCTAAAAAGATGTCTAAATAATGACTTACTCTAGACCACATTATAACCCTCTCTTTGTGCCCCCATCAGGCTGTCTTCAAGTACATCCAAAGGCCTCAAACGATTTGATTGAGAGCAATATTTCTATTCAGGACTCGTTCTGTGAATAAAATATTGTGTCACCTTTAAACCCTGTGGTTACACCCTGTCTCTTCTCCCTTTCTTTCTCCTCTTGTCTTTACCTCCTCTGGGACGACTCTCTCTCTCACTACACTCTCTCTCTGCCGGGATTATTTCCACTCCAGGGAAAAATGGCAAGTATTTTTTTCCCCCTTTACTTTCATCTCAATCCTCTTGTTCTTGAGCTTTGTCAGACCTTAACCCAACATATTTGACCTATACCACAGTACGTCTTTTATACTAAACTGACTTGTTTTAAGACAGTACTGAGAATTGAAGTTAATGTATACTATTAGAAGATAAAAACAGTTACATATTTAATTGAATGGCTTTGGTTCAATTATATTTGTTTACAGAGGAAACCAGAAGTGCTCTCTGGATTGTCAATGCATACTTTAACTGCTGTTGCCTCCTAATATTAATGTGAATATTTTATGGCAGTTTCTGAAAGCCTGCTTGCAGACAAGTTTGATGAATATGGCTATACATTTATTGCCCCAAGGTAAGTGGTCATTCATTTTTATATATTTTTATACTCACTTTTATAATGATGAAATTAATGTTTTGTGGTTGTAATGTTTTTACCACATTTGGGACTCTTCAGGGAATATTGTAAAGACTTGAAGACACCTGACAAAGACTCAAACAACACTGAGTACCTCATGAAGTTCAACAATTACATTGATACGAAGACTCCAAACAACCCCATGTGTGAGTGTTTTTATCTCATAGTGGACCATATACAAAAATTAATTACATTTAGAGGGGAGATTCAACATTTAAAGGTCCTATATTATACTGTTTTGCACATTTCACAGTCTATTTGGGATATATTCAAGTTACCATTTTATGTATTGCAAAATTAAACACGATAATTATCTAATACAAGCTGTTTTGTGGAGCTCCCACTTGGACTCGATAACAAACACTTCAACCACCTTTTACTTCTGGGATGTAAACAAAGCCTTGACACCCTCACAGACGAACACACATCTTCTCCAATCTGATATGTTGCTGAATAGTGGTAAGCCAGCAAAGTAGCAACAATGCTTCTCTGGGTGCGTTTGTTGACAGTGCAGGGACATGCAGAAGCAGTGGTTCTTCACTATTTGTTATTTTGTTCACTAATAGTTGAATCTGTTTTAAAAAAGTAAAGTTTTCAGAAAATAGGACCTTCAATATTGTATTGTTGCTTCAGCCATGACATGACATCTGGCTCCACATTTAAGCATGGATTGGTCTTTTAATGGACGAGAGCCAAACTAGTCCCCCGGGTCACTTGTTGCAGTAAAGTCCAGGTCTGGTCAGATGGTTTTGGTGTGCATGACCAGGCAAAGCTTTGTAATATGGAATCCCTGTGTTCGTGTTACCCATTTGATGCTAACTTTAAAAGTCTGACCATCACACGGCTGACTGCACATGTGTGAGGCGCGTCGGCTCTGAAGTGACACACACACTGTTCACTCCTAATATGCCCTCCACACTCCACCTATAGCTGCTCGACCTCCAATTACTGTGTGTTTGTGAGAAAGTGCAGGACACGTCAGGCAGAGCGCACAAGTGGAGCAATAAAACACCAATCAGAGGCCAGTGGACCTTCTCTTACAATATCTGACCCAGGCATTAATATCACCAATGATTTTCACCACATTCCATTTTGATTTACTGAGCAATGCTAAAATCCCATTAATATTGCCCAATGCAACACCAGAGTTTATATTGTATTTAATTATTTTCGTTTTGTGGTGTGGGTGGACAGTGGTAGAGGGGTTAGCTCTCCTGTCCTTTAGCAAGAAGGTCATACATTTTTATCCTTATGCAAAGCCCAGTCACAATCTCTCTGAGTGGAGTCTGCATGCTCTCTCTGTGTTACAGTGGGTTCTCTCGTCTATTCCAGCTTCCTCCCGCCTTCCAAAGACATGCATGTGAATTGGCCTCTAGTGAATTCATGTAAAAGTGAATGGTTATTTGTCTGTAAATGTCTATCTCACAGTTATGTAACTAACTGGCCATTGTTTGAGTTGTACCCCACCTAAGGCCCATAGTTCCAGGGATTGTGACAACCACAAGCGTTATGGGGAAAAGTGGCAGTAAACGAATGAATGTTGGTTTGCTTGTTAGTAATTAACCAATTCCATAAAACCCCAAAGCTTCAATATTATTTTAGCCATGATTAGCTGATAGTTTAATAGTCCACAGTGAGTACATGGAGTGGGTAAGTAATGCCCATGTGGACAATTGCAGGGCTCAAGTATTGTTACAGTTTATACATTAAGCCACTGCAGTAGAAGAAGTTAAGAAGTACATTAGGAATTTGTGGGCTGCCTTCAATAAAGAGATCCTTAATGAAAACCACAACGAGCCCAGGGTTGGTGGTGTGGTGGGGAAATAAAGTGTTAGCCCAGCTGTTAGCTCTGATGTGTGTGGTGTGTTATATAGATTGGAGAAGGAGGTGGTGGAGGGATCAACGAGCCTCGATGTTAATGGACTGGAGCGAGTTGTTGTAGAGTTCAAAGAGACTGGTGCAGCGAGAGATCGGCCCAGTGCCTTTTCTCACCTGTTATGTTTGTCATTTGGGCTTGTCGAAGGTGTTGGAAGATCATTGTTTACACCTGCCACCTACAATTGAGTTTATTTAGTAATGATTTCTTTAGATTCGACTCTATTATGAAGGAATTCTCGTTGTGTTTTATGACTTTTTTGACACAAAGTACCAACAAATATTTGTCACTCCAAGTATAATTTTATTGGATTGAATAAACTTCTATCTGGACCAACCCCTGTCTGAACAAAGGAATAACACATGAATGAATGCAGAAAAACTAGCAAAAAATAATGAGGACTAAATTAAACCCAACTAAGTTAATACCGGGGAAAACTAATGCTTAACCAGGTCTATATCATGTGCTTAAACATAAATCAAGTGCAAGTGCAAAAGACAACCAAAATAAAACCAGAGTACCACTAGAAAATACCAAAAATACCACCAGTGGGACCAATGCCACAATATGAGAAGTTCTTTATAGTTTTTAATAACCCTCACTTGTGATATCTGGTGTTTTTATTTATTTTTTTATTTATCTGTTTAGGTAATGTACAACTGGTGAACCGGTTGCTTTTGGATGCTGGCATCACTACCGATCTGATCAAGATTTGGAAAGAGACTGAACAGCAGTAAGTAAAGTACTTTTGTCTACTCATAATTTCAATAATGCAGCAGCAGTATGGCCCAAAGCTTATGCTTCTTTTCTTTTTCTCAGGCCTGGGGTCACAGCTAGGTTTGTGGTGACCGATGGGGGCATCACTCGAGTCTATCCAAAAAGGTAAAAATGATATCTGTATAACTAAGTACAATATATGTCTAAATTTATAGTGTACAAATAAGTGTTTAATGAGTCATCACTATTATATCGGCGAAACAATGATAATATGGAATCACGTTAGTCCGCGTCAACAGATTCTTCAACTTTTGCACACAGGTATCATAAAGAAAAAAATCCTAACTGGATTGATTTTGGTACTTCTATGATAAATGTCCGAAGACATCCCACTGTCCTTAGACCCTCCATTGCGGTCAGGGAAAACAAAAACAAAAAGCATTTATGGGAAAAAGAGAAACCTTAGGGAACCACATGATAGAGGGATCCACTCCCTTTGGGACTCACGACACAATTACTTTGTCAGAGAGCAATGAAACTTGGTACAGTGATAGGAAAATTTACAAAATTTGTCAAATAGACCCTTCCCATGTTTGTCATGGTTTTGGGGCGAGGCCTCCTAATTGCTCGTTAACAATATTAAAACCCATAGAAATCATACAATGTCTGATTAAGGTGCCCGTTGGTGCCAGTTTTGCCGATATACACCTTGCTGTGTAGTTATTTATGTACTATGTGTGTTTGACAGTGCTGGTTTTCACTGGAAAGAGAATGTAGAGATGTATGAGTCAAGTTTCTACAAAAGAAGTTTGGACAATGATCTCTATATTTTTACTCCAACACCTTACCAACACAATGGTGAGTTAAACTGTGTATTTAAAAAAAATGTGTATACATGATTCAGTCTAAAGATATATTATTATGTTTTTTCTATAGCAAGTGATGAGTCTGTACTTGTGAGCAGAGCAGTGGACATCACACTGAAAGATATCACAGTGAAACCTGCAGGTATGGAAATCCAAAGTTTTCAATGATTATTAAACATATCCTACTTCTAGTGTCACTTTTGGCTTTACCTCAGTTCCACCTCAGTTCCACCTCATTTGCACCTGACACACACCAGAGGCCTAATCTTACAGTTAGTGTGTCTGTTTCTCGCTCCCCCTCTGATATACGCACACAAACAAATGCAAACTAACCACACATCAGATTGTCTACTCGCCTGTGATCTTGGGCCAAGCTTTCATTTGCTGAGTTCAAAGAGTAAAGTTGACTCAGAGGTTCACTATGATGTAGCATGTCTGCTTTCTGTGTTTGATCCCAGTGGTTGGCGTAAAGTTGGACATCAGTTCCTGGATGGCCAGCTTCATCAACACTACGCAGAGACTAAATGTAAGTACTGTACTATAGTTTATGGCCGTGGTTCTCAAACTGTGGTACAGGTTCCACTGGGGGTACATTGATATGTTCTAGTGATATCCAGGAGTCTTTTGCAGTTTAAGGCTTGATGTGTGGACAAATGCTTAGTCCTGTTCCAGTTTAAAGCAGTTACAGTTAAGACCTGGTTTGGTACTTCTTAGCTCAGGGTCAGATCAGTTTAGTCCCATTTTAGAACTCCTTCTTTTAGCAATGCAACTCTTAATCTCGCCCATCATTTATTGCATACATTATTTATGTTGCATTTTTAGTGCAACGATGAGATCTGTGGCTGTCAACGAAATGATGAGGTAACAAGATTAACTCTATCATTATAGTGGCACTAGCATTTACAGTGTTAACTCAATTCTGTGGTTTTCAGTATGTAGACTGTGTCATTCTGGATGATGGCGGCTTCGTGGTGATGGCCAATCGAGATGAATATATTGATCAGGTAAACATATCAGTTTTATTCCTATTTATCCTCATAGGTATTGTGCCTACACTGTGATTCCTGGGTTGACCTCATCATCTATAGCTCAAGGAATTTGGTTGACTTTAAGTGGTTCCTATATTCCTGTACACTATCATGTAATCAGTATTAAATGCAAATCAAACTGTCCCATTTGTCTTTGGCTGTGATTTGCTCTGGCTATTATGTTTCACTTGTGGTATAATTGTATTTTAAATAGAGGAGCCCCTTGTGATACAGTAAGTGCACACATTTCCCTGTTGCCCTATGTTAAATGCAGAGCAGGGCCCCCCCGCTGCTGTCTGAGTAAATGTTTTTTCATGCAACACGGCTCCTTCCTAATCAGGACTGGGTGTGCGTGGGATAAATCAGTCGCCCTCTGAAGTTTGGCAGCAGCACTAAAACCCCGGGACCTGAGGCCGTGTTTGGAGAAGGCTGTGTGCCCTCAATCATATTTCCTACAGGAGCAGAGTTTCTGCTTTGCTACAAGCTTCTCTCTTACTCTTTATATTTATGTCTTCTCTCTCCGGCCTATTCTTTTCTTTCTGTGAAACCCTCGGGGAGTCTGCAGCCAACAGGCCTGTGACTGTTAATTCATTATTTGTGTTATTGCACAAGGAAAGTAGAGAAGTCTTCCTTTACCTTATAGATTGGAAGATTTATATGTCCTTTGGCTTCTAGACTAAAGAGGATGGGTTGTTAGCAGTGACCTTACAAAGTGGAAGGAAAGGGGCTCTTTGCATTTCCTCTGGCTCACACGTGCAGTCACATATCTTTAAGCACACACACCTTGATGAGGGCTCTTTTAGCCTGTACCCTCCCATCTCAAATACAAGCACTTAAACACACTTCACTCGGTCCTGTTATACGTCAAGAGGTACATTTTCCTTCTCAAACACAATAAATGCCCATGCAGTGGACTGTATCAGATTAAACTGTCTATCAAACCTTTCTTAGGGTTTTACAGGATGTGTTTTAACCCTTTCCATCAAACTACAGCTACGCTTCACTGCATATAGTATATCTATAAGTGTGGTAGTTTGATTAAAATCTAAAATGTTCAATGTGACTTCTGGTCTTGGTCCTGGTTATGTTTTTATACACTGTTGCATATTTAGCATTTTTAACATTGGTTGTATTATTCTTCACATATCTTTCAGATTGGACGATTCTTTGGTGTAAT
Organism: Philypnodon macrostomus; assembly: GCA_036025475.1. Classification (NCBI taxonomy): domain Eukaryota; kingdom Metazoa; phylum Chordata; class Actinopteri; order Gobiiformes; family Eleotridae; genus Philypnodon; species Philypnodon macrostomus. The sequence goes on along the minus strand of JAVQKC010046920.1, from coordinate 1,253 downwards.
TGACCCCATCCTCATGGTGAGCCTTGTGAACTCATCACTGTTCACCTTTAAGAAGACCTTTGACTACCAGTCTCTGTGTGACCCTGTGAAGGAGAGCAAAGCAGACGCAGGCCTACGCTCGGTCTATGTGGTGAGTTACATAAGCCAGCGACAGCCACCCTCATCTGTGCTAATGTATGTAATGTATTCACAATTATGGACATTAAGATATTGATTCTTGTTAGCTAGTGAAGGAAAACACTCACACACTTGGGCAAGGCTCGATCACTCACTTTCTACAGACCAAGGTCCCTGACCAGAGAGCCATAAATCTCCACAGAGCAGATAAGAAGAAAGCCCATGGGATGGTGAAAGCTTAGAGGAGTTTTGTAACAGTATCAGGATTAGGTGGTCCACGGTGCTTAGCCATCACACAAAAGTGATGTTGTAACCTGCACTGTTTTTCATCACTTACAAAACATACAACTGTTAAGTTATGAAAAATTGGCTGCAGACATCCAGTGGTAATGATGCTGAAGACATACAAATGGCCATGTACATGTGTTGAGTGTTAGAAGCTGAAGCCCATGCCTGTAATAAAAAAGAAAGCAATTGTTAGTTCACAGGTCCATAATTTCCCATCACTAATTGACAGCTGTAACCACATAATTATATCGGCGAAAACAGCGTGTCGCCGATATTATGGAATCACGTCGGTGCGCGTCCGCGTCCGCGTCCGCGTCCTCGTCCGCAGATCCTAGCTGTGAACGCGATAACTCAAAAACGAATTGCCGGATCATTTTCAACATTTGCACACAGGTACATACCAATAAGACGCCGAACTGTATCGATTTGGGTACTTCTTCGATGGGGTCGTTTTCGCCGATATATACTTTGCTGTCGGGGACGACAGCACAGGCCTTGTTATATATGGATTAATTCTGGTTGTGTTACTGACCTCCAAGCGATTTTGTGTCACACGGCGCTCAAGGCGCTCCGTCAAAATGTTTTGGTAGGACTTCGGTAAACTACAAAGCTCCGGGAGTCAGGGGCGTCACGGAGTAATACATACCGGTACTATGCTTCACTGTAATATTAGTAGTGTATTATTATTAGTGTTTGTATATGCCCCCAAAATGGCCATATCATTTTTATGTGTTACAACTGAACAAGTGTTGAGAGTTATTGTGAATACACCATTAACGTTTGAACAATGTGGAGAGTTATTGTGAATACACCATTAACGTTTGAACAATGTTGAGAGTTATTGTGAA